>VXAB01003970.1:3143-65380 GCA_013399175.1 Odontophorus gujanensis
TGGAAAAAAAAAAAAAAAAAAAAAAGTGCACAAAATATATATAATCTTCTAGCCACAGTAAATTTGAAAGGTAATTTATGCTGCATCTAGAAAATTCTGTCTGTACTTTTTGTTCTGCTTGAGAATATTTTTATGATTGCCTTGCATTAATTGTACATTCTGAGTGAATTAAATGAACTATTTTGCATCTGGTCACTGCAACAGTAGGTCTGCCTTTCAACTACCTTTATGTGACTGCTACTGGGCTCTCAAAGATTTTTGGATAATTTATAATTTTATAAGAATTTTTTATTTTATGCAAGTATGGATATATATTATACTAAATATCAATTTCTGGCATGTAGTGCATTCTGTCTGCACTCCAGTATACTCCAGTGTACTGTAGGATGTAAATGGTATATCACTGAAGTGAAACTAAAGGTCTTCACCTACCTTCCTGAATTGTACAAACTCAGAAGTAACTAATAATTCTTTGAAAATAGAATCTGATACGATTCATGTTTTCCTTGTAACTTCAGTGACAACAGAAGTTTTTATCAAAAACAAAACAGATGGGATATATTGGAAGGCTTGCATGAATGCCTAATTTTCTCTGAATTCATGTAGTAGTCACATGTATGTCTAGCTCTCTGAAATCCCACCTGTTTGGATACAGATTGTCCAAGAGCCTTGGAGCAGTGGCTAACTTACATAGTACAACTGGTAGGGTATAGGAATGCCACAGCTTCATGTGTAACATAGGCTGCAAGGTTGTTTAGTCAGTCCATTACTTGGCTGACTATCGCTGTCCAAAAATGGGCATGGTTGCAATTCCCTGGGCAGGACCAGATTGCTGGCATAAAAATTATAGAAAATATTCATTCTGTCTTGTTTAAATAAAGTTTTTCTTCAAATGCTATTTATCTTATGAATTCACCTTTAAGTTTATTCATTTTGATTCATAATGAAAAAAAATGTTATATATGCTAGAATTTCTAAAAAATGAAAATTCCATATTAAATGAGTTTTTTGAGGAATAAATTAATTGATTTCAAATGGGAAAAATCAGGAACCAAAAACAAAAACAAAACAAAACATAGATGAAAATCACTGATATTTTTATTTAGAAACAGAAATCACAAATACTGCTGTAAACATGGAGAAAAAATTAAAATTGTAACCTAGCTGAAACTGAGAAATGTCCCATGGTAACTGCGTTAATACCTATGACTTCTCCAGAAGAAACGAACATTCTTCAAAATCATGCCAGAACAGAATTTTCTATGCAACTGTGAACCAGAAATGTATTAACTAGCTATGAGCTACATTTCCCGTAGTCTCTTTATATCTTTTCTTGTCTCATATGTCTCTTCTTGTCTCATAACCAAGCAATATATGAGATCAATTACCTCAGCTTAATGTTGCATGGCTGTATTGGTGGTTCTGCAGTTGTTTTGTGAATTCCTGCATCTTTATTCTTCCTGTCTTTCAATGGATAGCAAATTGCTGTGGATAAATAATCTTAAGATCCTGTTAAAAGAATTTCTTATGCAACAGCACAAATAGAATTTTAAGCCTTAATATGAAGATGCATAGAGAAAGGTGGGGGGTTTTCTGGTGGTGTTTATTCTTGCTCTCTATGTTGCTGATGTTGTTGTTTAGAACATACGCTATTTCTCATAGGTTTTTTTACTCTATATGATGCTGATATTTATATTAATTTGTATATGTAAATGTATTGCTACAGAAAGAACTGGTAAGTCCTTTTTCAGTTGCTTAAGAACAGTTTCTTAGATTCTGTGATTCTGTGATTCAGTTTATTCATATGAATAAATTCTACAATTTATAAATATATACATATATAATGAATAAATCCCCTACAATTCTGTGATTCTGTGATAAATTGGTTCTACTAGTATATACTGCAGATCAATCATGGATCAAACACCACTGAAGTAATATTTTCCATTCTTTCCTAAAACTTAGGCCATACTTAATGCTTGATTCTCAGGGAATACAGTAGGCCATGGAACATCTTAAGAATTTACATCAACTGAAATCCAATACAAAAGCAACCCTTCAGCTCATACTCAGAGAGTTACAGTCAATGAATCAATGAATGGATGTAGAATAGTGTTATGTGGTGTCCCTCAGGTGTCTGTGCTGGAAATGTTGCTGGTTAATATCTTTATCAATTATAACAACAGTGAGAATGAGTATACCCTCAACAGTTTTGTGGATGACACCAAGCTGTGTGGTGTGGTTGACACATTTGAGGGGTGGGATGCCATCCGGAGAGACCTAGACAGGTTTGAGCATTGTGCCCAGGAGAATCTCATGATGTTCAGCAAAGCCAAGCATAGTCTTGTTTCTGGGTTGCAGCAATCTCCACTATCAATACAAGATGGAGGAGGAAAGGATAGTGTACAACCTGGTTAAAGAGATCTTGGGGGTACTGGTGGTTGGTAAACTGGACATGAACCAGAAATATACCCTTACAGCTCAGAAAGCCAACTGCATCCTGGACTGCATAAAAGGAAGCATGGCCAGCATGTTGAGAGAGATGATCCTGCCTCTCTACTCTGCTCTGACAAGATCTCACCTGAAGTATTGCATCCAGATGTGGAGTCCTCACTACAGTAGAGACATGGATCTGTTGAAGAGCGTCCAGAGGAGGACCACAAAATGATCCAAGGGGTGGAACATCTCCCCTGTGAGGACAGCCTGAGAGAGCTGGGACTGTTCATTCAGAAGAACAAAAGGTTCAGGGAAGACCTGATAATGGCCTTACAGTATCCAAAGAGGGACTATTAGAAAGAGGGAAACACTCTTTAGCATGGTCAGTGGTGATAGGAGAAGGTAGAATGATTTCAAGCTAAAAGTGGAGAGATTTAGTCTGGTTTTAAGGAAAAAGTTTTCCACCATAAGAGTAGTGGATCACTGAAACAGGTTACCCAGAGTTGGACTATATGACCTTTGAATGCCTCTTCCAATTCAAATGATCCTATTATTCTGTGAACCTTTATTTTATGCACCATATAATAGCTGAATGGCAAAAGATAATACTCTGTGTTCTTATTTTGCTGATCTTCTGATTGCTTGTTAAATTTGTAAATAAAAGAACTTATCCTAAGAAAAAGCTTAGTGGAAATAAAATAAGAAAATAGGTAGAATAAAATTAAGAAGTTGCCTCATTGACCTTTTAGTCCATGGTCATTAGGAAGAGTATTTACTCAATAAAGCATAAATAACAGGGACATATATATGCTCTTTTGTTAGTGTGAACTCAGTTTTCTAATTTATCGGAGTGGCTACACTCTCTTTGGCCTGTTTCTTCTGACCAGTGTACCCGTATATTTTTCATATCCCTTGTCAAGTTTAGTTCCACCTTTGTCTTGGTTTCCTGATGTCAGTTCTGCATGTCTGAGTGGCATCCCTGTATCTTTCCCAAGATACAAGTCTCCACTTCCACTGTTTGTACGTGTCCTTATTTCTCAGTTTGACCACTTGATATTTGCACAACTGTGCTGGACTCTTGCTCCTCTACTTGATTTCTTATACTGGGAGACTGAGAGCTCTTGTGCACTCAGAAAAGTATCTTTAAAGACTTGCCAGCTCTCCTCCACTCCTTTGTCTCAAAAGGGCAACTTACAAGGGAATCTCATCCAGCAATACCCTAAATAGCATGAAATTTGCTCTCGTGACATTCAGGGTCCTGACTCATTTCTTTGCCAGGTCCATCTTCTCCATTAACACGAACTCAACCAGGATATGGTCACTACAGCTCAGTGTGCCTCCAGTCTTAACCTCTTCAATGAGTTCCTCTGCACTGATGAACACCAGGTCCACTAATGTTTCTCTTCTGCTGAGTTTGTCTAATGCCTGGATGAGGAACTCATACTCAGTTCACTCCAGGAGTCTCCAAAATTGCTTGCAGCTCATTGTATTTCTTTCCCAGTAGACATTTGGGTGTTTGAAATTCTCCCTCAAGATGAGAACTTGTGAGCACAGTGGTTCTCGTAGTTGAAGCAAGACCTCAACCACAGGCTTCCCTGTGACCAGTAGTAGACTCTGACCACCAGATGTGCTTTATTAGTCCAGTTCCTAATTTTCACCCACAAAATCTCAATCTGGTCATGGTTGTAAAATATGGAACATTTCACAGATCTGCATTTATGAGGTTTCCATCTGTGTGAAAGGAGTTATCCTGTTAAAACTTTAACATGCTCAAGCAGGTATAACTTAGAGATCCTCACCACCATATGTTTTTCTAATCCTGCAACATACAATGTTTCCAGTCCTGCCTTGTTACTGCTAAATTTGTTCTTCTAACTGAACAAATACTCTGACAGAGAAGTGCCCTCCTTCTGTGCTGACTTTAGTGTCCGTAGGGCTGTTTATCTTTACATTGCATCACTTCATTCACAGCTGATGTATGGAGTTTTTTTACACTTTATTAAATGTGCTTTCACAAAATTGCCATCAGCCACTGCTCTTCGACTCAGCATGGAGAAAGTGATGGGTCTATTTTGAAGCTGGATGGAAACTGTTCTGTTCAGCATGAAGGCAGTTCCTGGAATTATCACAATTTATATCTGAAAGTTAGATTAATTCTTATCTAATGATGCTTTCTGTAATTAATTTTATTCACATCTGTAGCAAACATACTATTTGTCTAATTCTTGGTTGTTGTCTGCATATTATCAATGATACATTGTTAACTGAAATAGCACTTTATTTAAGAAATAAAATAAAAATAAATAAATCTGTTAGTATAATTTTGTATGAGTTGTATGGACAATGGTTATAACACAAGTCATCTAAGATTTTCTTCGTAGTAAATGATATCAAATAGCTTATGTTCCAGCTTTAGCTCTACATTTGTGACGTACTTAGTTATAAAAAAAATGAAAAGTTGCTAAATTCTGTAGCTCAACCCTTAGAAAATTGAACAGAACTTTCATATCAGTTATTTGTTGCTTGAAACCATTTATGGGAGTCTCAAAAGGGTAAAAGCTTTTTTTACTGATTCTGCGTATAGACTATTTACACATAAAACATTTCTTCAAACATACTTGATGATCTTAGTTCAGAAAAATGTGTGTATTGGATTTCTGTGACTTGGGGAAGGCTTTAAAGTATTTGTGTTGTCATTTGTCATACTGCAATTTGGCAGCTACTTCAGCAGTAATGCTTCAGAAAATATATAGAAGTCATTGATTTGTTCCTCTTCCTGGGCAGAATATATTACAAATGTTCTAATTCATCTGCATACCTATAAATTAATGTTTCACTAAATATAAATGTTGCATTAGTAACTATGTACTTCATGTACAGAGAAAATAAACAGTTCTTGTGACTTCTAGGTATGATTTCCTACAGATTCAATAAGTTATTTTGTTTTATAGAGGCTAAAAAATAATTTCTGTTTATAAAGGAGTCTTTTTTTAGGTTTCTGTCTGTATCCTAATTGATATTTATTTTATTATTTTATCATTCACTACATACTGTCATTTTCCCTCTTTACTTCTCATATTCCTGAATCTTGAACTATATTAAACAAGACACATGCATGGAAAGAGAATGGAAGGGAAAGAAAGGAAAGGAAAAAGGAAAAGGGATTTTCTTAATGAAAAATTGAATATGGTGGATTGCATAGATGGAAAACTTTTTATTCATAGTATCATACTCGGCTTTCAAACAAATTTTTAGACTACAGGATAATAAATGGCATTAAAACATCCAAGAAAATTAATAACAAAAATGTAATTATGCAAAACCTTAAGAAGTGGGTTTAATCTTGAGTTATTTTTGTGTTTATTTTTAGGATGCATTTAGCATAGGGGACACAAGTTTCCCATTTCTATACACTATCAAATAAATAAATAGATTTCCTCATTACAGAAGTCTCTTGACATATGGGTTTCTGCTTTGCAGTGGCTATTGTTCATGGAGGAAGTCTGGCATAAAGAGTCTTGTGGATTTTTCCTCCACAGAGTATGGTGTTCCCTCTTAGCAATGAAAATCTTTCAAATCACCCTCATAATGGGAAAACTTTGAGAGTTGGAGGGACTGTGATTTGATGGTACAGTAAACTTCTGATGACAAGTTTAGTCACAACAAATGTCATAAGTCCCTTCCTTGCACTGTCTTTGAGTCTTCTTGCTCATGGGGCTGTGCTGCATGACGACTCCCACTATAGCTTTGTGACACGTGTTCTCTACACTTATCACCACGATGACAGTTATCATTGCTGAAAGTCATGTAGGGCAGTACCTGTGAATAGAAAAGTAGCTGGTAGTCTGGTAAGCAAAGAAAAGAAAGTGTTCGCTCACTGCACAGGAGAAGCAGAAGTGTTTAGCTGAACTGACAGCTGCAGTTTTCATCCAGCCTCTACTACTTCGAGGGACTCAATAAAGTGCTAGAATGATGTACATCATTTTGCATATCCATTAAAATTGTCTCCATTTTCTATCATGAAGTATTTTTAATAAAATACATTAACAAACTCTGGCAAATGTTTAAAAAGTCATATGGATAGAGAAAGCAACTGTTCAAAAATGATTGAAATGAAGTCCTTTTTAAAATAAGGAAATCAGTAATGACTGAGATTCAAAATGAGAGTGCCATTCTATATTAACAGTTTCAAAGACAGAGAGGAAATCTGTGGTGGCTTAATAGTGACCCCCCGGCTTCAAACTGTGACAGTTAGAAAAGGCAAACATCCCTTTATCACTAGTAGGCACTGGAACACAGAGTAAAAACAACTGATTTAAGGCTCAGCTGGTTATTCAACAATGCACATCACAACTGCAAGTGTATATAATGTCCTAGAGGCAAGATCTTCAGAACAACTTAGAACAACTCATAAAACATTAGTGGATGGCATATCTGGAAGGCATACTCCTGTAAATTGCAGTGCAGGAGGATATTTATTGATCTTTAATTTGTTTTAGTCACCGTAATTATTTGAGTGTTGTACTACCCTATTTCATGTTTGAAGAAAAGTGCCATAGCCTGAATCCTATTTTTGCTAAGATCCCTTTACTGTGTCCATAAAAATGGACCTTCAAGTGAATGCAGATGTAATTCACTGTAAAAGGGCATTAGATCTAAATTCATGAGCATGAATCAGTAGTGGAGTCATTTTTTCTAGAAGGACTAACATACTGAGATATAAGAGAATAGACTAAATTTGTCTGCTCTTTACCAGTGAAGAGAAATCGTACTTCAATGGACTATTTTCTTTCACAGTTGACAAATGATTTGGACTGTCACAATATGACTCTTGAAGAACAACTGGCCCTATCCCACCCACCTTTTCTGAAGATTTATCATTTGGCTCATTCATGATCATCACATGATGTAGCTTCTGATTTAAAATTTTCATATAAATGCAGGTTGATATTCAGGATATCTACTGTAAAAAAGGTAAAATATCCATAAAAGGAAATAGTTATTTTTCAATCATAAAATGCTAATTTCTATTTTTTTATATAAACAGGATAAGAAAGAAGAACTGAGAATAAAGATCTTTTCAAGAAAGTTTTGGCTTTCAAACCAGTGAGACTGAACAAGAGAAAAACTTGGATACATGAAATTTAAAATTGGCTAGTGAAACTTATTTATCCTACAGTATTTTTAATAATTTTAAAATAATTTATCATTTCATTCACATAAAAGTTATTAAAATTATACCTCTCTATACTGCATTGAAGAATATTGATGGCATATTATCAGAGAATCATAGAATGGTTTGGCTTGCAAGGGAGCTTAGAGATTGTCTTGTTCCAACTCCCCTGCCATGGGGATCAGGTTGCTCAAAGTCCATCCAACCTGTTTTTGAACGTCCTCCAGGGAGAGGGCACCCAGAACTTTTCTGGGCAACATATTTCAGTGTCTTGTGACTCTCACAATGAGGAATTTCTCTGTATATCTAGTCCAAATGAACCCTTTTCAAGTTTTTTGTAGGCCGCCTTCAAATACTGGAAGGCTGCTATAATGTTTCCCTGGAGCCTTTTCTTCTCTAGGCTGAAGTGCCCCAGCTCTCTCAGCCTGTGCTCATAGGGGAGATGCTCCAACCCTCTGATCATCTTTGTAGCCTTCCTCTGGACCCGCTCCAACAACTCCATGTCCTTCTTGTGTTGGGGGCCTCAACAACACTGGATGCAGTACTCCAGGTGAGGTCTCACAAGAGCAGAGCAGAGTGGTAGAATCATCCCCCTTGACCTGTTAGCCATGCTTCTCTTGATGTTGCCCAGGGTCTGGTTGGTCTTCTGAGCTGCAAGAGCCCCCAGATTCTTCTCCTTGGGGCTGCTTTCAATCCATTCTCCAACCTGTATCTGTGCCTGAAATTGCCCTGACACAGGTGCAGGACCTTGCACTGGCTTAGTTGAACTTTGTGAGGTTGACATGGCCCTGCCCCTCAAGGCAGTCTTGGTCATTCTGGATGGGATCCAGTTTGCCAAGTGCATCACACAGCTTGATGTAATCTGCAAACTAGCTGAGGGCACACTCAATCCCACTATCCCACTGTATTGTAAAATGCTGTTCAGTACTTTACTTACCTCTCTTCATTTTTTTCATCAACACATTAGGATTTGGAAATTATCTTGTGGTAATTTTGGACCCTACAAATCAGTATTGTACCTGAGCAAAATCTCAATACATTTTAGAAAAGCTTTGCATTCAAAATTGTGCATTTAAAAAAGAAAAAAAGATATGTTCTTTTCCATTTGTATCTTTACAGGTTTATTCTTATGAGATACATGAAATAAATATTTTTTGGTTATGTCAAATTGTGCTAATATTATAAACATGTTACAGCCTTTTGAAAACCTACAAGTATTCAAAGTTAAAGTAGAATCTATAAATAATTGATAAAATAACAAAATACTCAAAATGCTGTGCTCTAATCTAATGTTAGATAGTGGATGAAAAGGTCACTAAATTGAAGATAAGAAAGAATTAAATGAATATAAATTAACTTTATGAGGCTAAAATACAGCTTGATTACTAGTATTTTGAGATGTAATTCTGTCCAGAAGCTATGTAATGAGGATTAATAAAAGTGGCAGGCTTGACTCTTGATTTTTGAAATTTGAAACACGTGGTGACATTTAACATCTGAATTAGAAAAAATAAAATAAAATAAAATAAAAACAAACAGGTTACTTTTGAACAAAAAGAAATGTATTTAACAGACTTAAATTGTTTTATGTCTCTATTTCTACAATAGTGGACAATTTTGGCAAAGCTTCCAGTAAAACACATATGATAAAGTACAACTGTTCAGTTTCATAATTCTATTTTTTTTCTTTTTCTTATTCTTTTATTTTTTGAGTAAAAGGGGAAGATTTTGACTAATAGAGATTTACAGGAAAATCATCACTACTCTATTTTGCATTCTGTGAACTACATATTTCAGATAAAAAGGTAAAGTATCTGTTTAATTTGAATTACACAAGAAAATATGCCTAGGCAGACCAAATAACCTGTGACCATAAAGCTGAAAGCTTCTGATGATGTGTGCAGATGTTTTCTGAGTGACAGAATACGTTCTGGTTATTTGATTTAGAGGATATGTTGTCAGTGGGAATGTTTGCAGTTGCCCCTAGATAAGTGTTAAAATGTGCACTCTTGTTATTAAATAGATGGAGCTAGTTTAAAATGTCAAGGCTCTGACAGACTGGTTGGAAAGAAATCTTTCTATTGTGATGCCTTTAAAATAGCTGGAGGGTAAGACAGAAACTATTCCAAGTGACTTTGATAGAAACTCGGGAGAATGAATTAGGGCAATTTTTTGCTCCCATTTACACCAACATAAATCTGGAGAGACTCCACTGAAATAGATAGGTAATCCAGAATATTATCAAAGAAAAATTCTACCTTCTCTTATTAACATTAGAGAATATGTATTAATGTTATAAATTATAATTTTGTGCCCTAATAAACAAATGTAGCTCAGGGCTTCATTTTAGATTAGAATTTACTGATAATCTGCATTTAGCTGCATTTTACTGTAATAGGTGATATGACCTTTGTAATTCTCTCTTTTCTTTTTTTTTTTTCTTTCATCAGGCCACTTTTCCCTCAATCCTATGGCTAATTCTTTCGTGATCTCAAGCAAGGTTTCATTGTTACAGGGCAACACTAAGGAAACGGCTGACATACACCTTTCTCTCACACTGGGTTACAATGAAATCTCCGTAAAGAAGGCAGTCTGTGCTCAAGGCTATGATTCAGCCCCATGTTGTTGTTATGCAGGTTATACACTGTTCACTATCTAGTTTACACAATAAATAAGAGACATGACACCTGCCCCAAGCAGTTTGCAATCTAAAATTAGATATGCTACAGTGAGTGAGAGTAACATGTCATGATTTTTGTCGCAGTGTAAGAGCTGGTGGGCTCATAGAACAAAACAAAATGAAACCACAAAGAAAAACCAAAACCAAAACCAAAACCAAAACCAAAAACAAAAACAAGAAAAGGAAGGAAAAAAGAAGCTATGATAAGAAGTTTACATGAATTTTCATCTTCCAGTATGATTGTAGCTAAAGGCATTGTCAAAGGCCTTCCAGTACTTATGTATAATTTACCTAGATTAGAGATTTTAGACACAAATTAAGGAGAATAAGAGTTTATTATAATAAGATGCCATTGAGAAATACAACCTATCAACAGCATTACATCATTTTAACTACAGTAGAACACATGATATAGTTTTATAGTTATAATATTGTATAGCATTAAGGTGACAGCTAATTTAAGGTGTAAAACAAAATATCTGGAAAAACTTTCCCAGGCAGTACCCTCCAGTAACTGAGATGCAATTAAGGCTAGAGTAAGTAGGATTTTCAATTGATACTTCATTAATGAACACTCTTTAGCACACTGCCAACCGTTTGTAATGAGATGTTGAGTGGCTTGAGACAGAATATCTGATGGACATAACTCTGTATTTTCAGTGTTTATTTTGAATTGAATACAAATAATTAAATTTATGTAGTTAATAAAGCTTAACTTCCTAGTACTTGAACAATACTTAGGAAATGTAAAACCACTGTCTGTTCATGTGTAAGGGAGTATTATTATCCCATACCCTTCTCAGGAAAGATTCATTTGGTTCTTAAGGCAAATTTAACAGAAGTCTAAGAGAAAAGTCTAAAAGAACTCTAATCAATCCACATGGTACACTCACTCATGTTCAGATTGGCTCTCTGTCAACTTTTGTGTATTAAGAACATCCGCTTTTCTAAGATCATGTGTCAAAAACATGTGAACACATGGAATGAATGAAGACCAACACAGCTTGAGGGTAAACCCACAGTATTCTTTTTCCTCTAGTTCAGATTCCGTTTGAACGGTCGTTATAGTATCTGTTATAAATACACTTTGATATGTAAGCTTCCTTCTGTCCAGACACTAAACTGCAACTGTCCAGTTCGAACAGATTTCACATTACTTTGGCAGAGTAGAAAGTTACACAATGTTCCAGTGATCTGGGACTAGTGTTTATGCTAGACTTTATTAAAAGTAACATTGTGTCTTACTAAAACAAATAGAAAGTAGGCAATTTTTAAGGTCAATTTTTATTTTTTTGCTTATCCATTTATTGTATTTTGAGGAACTCTTCCTTTCCTTTAGAAATTAAACATTTTGTAACATTCCAATTAAATTATTTTCTTCAGAAGAAATAGATATAATCGTGAAAAGGTGATAACCCACCTAGTATGACAGTCTAGTCAATGGGAGAACTACAAGAATTCATAACATAATGGAGCCTGTGTATGAAGTAGGTGGTGGTGAAAAAAAGATTGAAATGAATAAGGAGATATATTTTGATCTTCTAAAGGAGCTTTACGTTTTCCTTTTTAGAATCAGACACACAGGTGTCTCTGCTTCCTTGTCGTAACTTCTCCAATTAGAGACTGTGTAGCTTGAAAAAAAGCCTAATTTGAAGTCATAAAAACTTGATCTTCTGAAATCTCTGTGATCATAATTTGAGTTTTAGATAGTACATAAATAGCCCTAACCAACCTCTCTTCAGCTACATAGCTACTTAATTATTTATTACTCTTTCATTTCTGTTGCTCGGCTTTTTGTAAGATTTTATTTTAAACTACCATCTAACTAGAACAAAAAATTATGTAAATGAAAAGCTAGATCCTTCAACGTTTCAGAGAACTGTAGCACATTTAACTGTTACTAGGAACCACGAAATAAATAAATAAATAAATAAATCATCTAATTCCAGAATAATTGAACATCTGCTAACAAATTTAGATACTGAGAAGACGCTGAATTTATTGTAGATCTGTAAATTCCCTGCAATGTGGCAGGTGGTATTTTTATGAAGCAGAGAACAAAGCAGGAAAATAAGAGGATGAACCTAATAACCCAGTTTTCCAGGGTAGAAGACATTACTTCAGTATATACAGAAATAAAAACTTTTATGTTTGGGAGTATTTTTGGATGTTGATAACATTAAAAACAAACAAACAAAAAAAACAAACAAAAACATTTTCTTACAATTTTAAAGCTCATTTCATCTAGTATTACATATGGAGTTTTCTGTATTAAATTTGCTATCTCAGTGATTCAGGTATAACATTTCTGACACTGCAGAAAGCTTAAGGCAGTTTGTTTCCATGGAACATTTTAAAGGGTATTACATTACTGCAGAGTGTGGTGAAAGAGCAAGAGGTCTCATGGAAGGTTGCTGGTTTCTAGAATGTTGAGCTTGTGTTGAAAAGAGCAACATATAAACTTTTGCCTGGAAATATCACCTGAGTTGGCACAATTATCAGATAAAAGACAGATGTGTATCACTAATTTCTGAAATGAGTCATTTTTAAGAATGTTTGCTTCTGTCATGGTTTAACCTGCTTTCCGTGACAAGTTTGGTGAGTTGGCCAAGAATCAAACTGCATGATGTGGAATACCAATAAAAAACCATGAAACAATGAGAGCATCCATCTTAAGGATGTGGGGTTAAGGGAAGCAAACTCAGAAGCATGAATTCAAAATTCAAATTCTTAAGGTCAGAAGTTTTTGTAATTGTTGATCTAGTAAAACATTACAAATGTGATCACAATTTCTGTCAGTTTCAGGATATAGATAGTAGCAGTGGACAGATGATTTACATATCATATACACATAAATGATTTGCTGGTGTTATATCTAACTGTGCTAATGATTGATAGTGAACTATAGATAATGGATTTTAAATATTAACACAGAAGTTAATTGTTTATAGAAGCAGAAAAACCTGGGTAAAAGATGTCCAAATCTGAATTAATCTTTTTCTAACATTGTGGACATTATGCAGAAAGTGAATAATACTGACTGCACATGTAATTCCAGTTGACATTTTTCACTACTGCAGGATTTTGAGTCTGTTTTTGTTATAAGAGAAAATGGCTAGTAACATATAACCTTGGTTTTAGCCTATTCAGTCACGCTGTGTGTACTGAACGAAAAACGTAGAACACTCACATATAGTCATTTAAGCATATAGCCTGCTAAACTGATGATACAGATGTCTACACAACACAATATTTCAGAAATGTTTTTGGAATAACCTCATGCATATATATATTGATGTACACATTAATAGAGCAGCTTCTTCTATCAAGGAATTTAGGCATCTGATGTGAAAACAAGAATTTTGAGGGAAAAGAGTATAGCATTAGACTGTCATATTGGTGTAAGTAGAATCTACATAAGTTATAATTGTATAATTCAGACACAATGTAAGTGTACATTCTTCACCTAGATTCTCGAGAATTCTTTTCAACTGCATAATGAAACTTCAATATCCAAAATCATTCCAATATATATATTTTTCCTAGTGGTCTCATAGAATACTCAGTATAGGATTATAACATAGAAGAGTTTGTTTATGACTATGTACAGTAGACCTGGCATATGTTTTAATACAGTGAAAGTACAAATTTATACCTTTTAGTCTTCACAGTAATATTTGCATGCTGTGTTTTGTTGCTTGAAAAGAAATCCCATCCTTCTTGTTATTTAATGGTATTTAGCTAAGAAGACAAACATTTTTTTTTTGAATTTTGCATTGTAACTGCTTCTATCTAACAGTTTGTAAAACTACCTTCTTTGAAACAATAACAAGAAAGCCATTATATGTTGATTGAAAAATATTGTACCATGAAAAATGTAAAATATTTTTACCCAGGATTAACAGTCTTAATATATATTTTTATATATATTACATTGTCTTTTCTGTATATTTCCCAACACTTCTTGCTACAAAAGGTGTCAAAACTTTAATTTTACTGTCTGACTGGTTTAAAACAAACTCCATAAACTTAAGAAAACTACTTTTATATTTAAGCTATGTGTTTTACAAGATGATGGGAAAAAAATAATCCTAGAATGATTTTTAGCTCCTGCTACTGTATCATTTTCATAAATATTTATAGAGAAAATTAGCCCTTTTCTTTAAAATGAAACCAACAACCTAAAATTCTGCTGAAAATTGCTTTCTATAAAATATACCATTATATGCAATTTTAAGACCTGAAAAATCTTTCAGATATTATTGTAGGCTGTAGTCTCATTTAAAAGAGAGAGAAAGAGAGAGAGAAGATCTGTCTCCTACCATACTTTTTGCTGAATGCTGAATTAGGATAAAAATACAAATTACCCCTGGCAATATGGAGTGCCACTACAAATTCGCATTGTATCACAAAGATGTGGGTTATTTTTTGCATAAGAATTACTTGAGGCCTTTTTTTCATCAGAAAATAAGAAACTGAATATGTTAGTGGAGTGGTTGCCCATATGAACCATCATGATTTCTGGTGATGGACCTTTTTATTTTCCCCTCAGAATAGTATTTCAAATCTTATTTATTTGCTGATAACACTACTTTCTCTCAGGCTGACCTAGCACTTGAACAGCATCCTAAATAAGAAGATAATATCAGTTGAGGCTTGGAAAATGCTCGATTTAAAGTACTTAAGAAAGTTCCAGGTGATGTCTCCTCCTTTTTTGCATACCTAACCTCATTTTAAGGTCTTGATACACTTGGAGTCATATGCTTGACTCCTATCACATTAGGAAGGATGGAATGATGTCCCTGTGACTGTGTAGGGACTGTGAAGGGAGACTGCTGCCTTTCTGTGTTCTCTTTTTTCTGCTCTCCACTCTAAAGACACTTTGCTACATACCTTGCAGTGGCATGGCAAAGGCTGTCTTCCTGTTTCAGGTATGGAAAGTATTTTTTTTTTACATGTCAAAGATACTTTACAATAGAAAATGTTATATTTTTAGGTGAGTTGGGACAGCTTTATTGAATAATAAGGGCATACACTTCTTCTAGTTCATTTATAATTGCTGTAACTGCAAGTCTGAAAAATAATGGATTTCTTCAAGTTCTCTGTGAACCACTGCACTGACTTAATATGGATGCTATGCATTCACTAAGAGAGTACTTGTCACTGATTGTCAGGCTGCTTTGGACATTTCTCATCTCTCCTACACCCAGTGTGAAGGAAATAAATTTACATGTTCAATTGATAAAATAGAAATTTCTTAAGTGTCTGAAAATGTAAGTGAAGCACAGCCTTTCAGCTTAGACACAAACCTAGTAGCACTATGTTGTTTACTCATATATGTAAGACAGCATAGAGAGAAGGGGGTAGGGGTGCTTGTTTCATCTGATTAATATTAAAATGTAAAAAAGCCCAAGTAGTCACAGGAAACTTATTAAATATTGAAATTTGCAGTACTCTTAAATGCTGTTGAATGAGACTTGTAAAAAAGACGTGGCTAAAGCACAGTTTACCCATTCTTTTCATGATCAATGGTACCTAAAATAATGCAAAATGTTAGAAATTGCAATATCTACAAAAAGCAACAACAGAAATACGCATGAAAACAAATTTAAACAGGAAAAAGTATTGGCAACACAAAATAATCTACATTGAATTATTAATGCTAAGTCAAACAGATCATTTTCCAGTACATTTTATTTCAGGAATAATTTATGATTTCTATAAACAAATACAAGATAGAAAACATTGTCTATTTAAAAAAAAATATTTCCAAGAATATAAATATTTTTACTGTTTGGAAAAGAAAAAAGCATAATTTTTCTTTGTTTCCATTAAAAAATGAGTTTCAAAATAAGATCTATGGAAAAAAAAATACATTCTAAACTAACTAATTAGAAACAAAAAAAAAAAAAAAGAAAAAAGATATTTTTATAGACATTAGAAGTATGGAATTGTGAGACTGTTAATATAAAAATTACTTGTCTGAACACAATAAAAGCACAGGAGACAAAGGCATTAAGTATGCTAAAATAAGGTAAATGTTCCATTGTGTTCTTCCTCAAAAAAGCGTAAATCCTTTCAGATGATTGCTTTCATTTTGTGGTCTCTTCTTCATCTTGTTATTATACACCCAATTTCTGCTAAGATATTGTCTTAGGCATTTTTTTTTACGCAATGTTACTTCCCCAAATTAGGATGCAAGTCTCACTTTTATACCCCATGCTACAGACTCCTACCTGGATGTCTTCTGTTTTCTAAGTTCCTTCACTGTGCTCTCTCATCTGAATAAGCAGACCTCACTATGACCTTGACTGTTTCAATCAGTAAAGAAGATGCAGTCATCACAGAACCACATATTTGAAGGGTCAGGAAGGGACCTCCAGAGATCATCTGGTACAACCCACCTGACAAAGCAAGCTCCCTAGACCAGGTTGCACAGGTAGGTGTCCAGGGGGGTCTTGAATGCCTCCAGAGAAGGAGACTCAATCACCTCTCTGGGCAGTCTGTGCCAGTGCTCCATCACCCTCACTATGAAGGGGTTCTTATGCACATTTGTGCGCAAATTTGTATGCTTCAGTTTCTGACCATTTCCACATGTCCTGTTGCCACATACTGCTGAAAAGAGTCTGGTAGCCTTGTCCTTTTATCTCCTGGACCTTAGATATTTATAGACATGGATCAGCTCCCCTCTGAGTCTTCTTTTCTTGAGGCTGAACAGACCCATGTCTCTCAGCCTTTCCTCACAGGAGAGGTGCTCCAGGCCCTTTATCAACTTTGTGACCCGCCGCTGGACTCTTCTAAGAAGACTTTTTCCGGGAACCATATTCTAGAGCATGAGCAAGTGGTAGATTCTTGTCAGGTCAAGGTAAAGTGGTGTCCACAAATATAATAAATAGAAGGTACAGTAAGCTTCATGTAGAATCTCTTTTACTTATTTTTTCCTTCTTCCTCTAACTAGTAGGGGTATTCTTTCTTCTTACTAGTACGATGACAAAGCAAGCCTGAGAATGTTTCCATATTGTGTTGGTGATTTTTTCTCATTTTTATTATTTCTCTAAATACTTCAAAGGAGTGCACGTACAGGGATTTGTAAACACAGGCACAGTATGGGAGCAGGAAATATTTGTAAGATTTCACTACATCAAACTAGTTGGAAATTATTTACAGTAAATAAATAAACATATGCCACATCTGGGAATTTTCAAATTGTACTGTACACCTGCAGATTGCATGGATGAACTCTTTTCATACTCATAGGCCATATTTAATTCAATATAATTTATGTAGACCATATACAATGTCAACACTTTTCACTTTTCTTTTCAAACTGAGTTTCATAACAGAACAGTTACATATAACTTGTACAGAATTTCCCACTGATCAAACCTGTTCAAAATCCAGGTTTGTAGTCGTTAAAGCAGGAATCTTTTTAACTGAAGTATCCCTGGTTCCACAGGTAATAAATTACTGCAAAATCACTTTGGATAAACACAGTACAATGGAACACAATATTCCAGCTGTAAAGCCTAATATTTTCTCAGTGCAATAGAACAAGTTAAGATACAGTTGTTCTCAATTCAAACAGAGTAAGTACATCCCAAAGGGCAAATTTGTTAAAAAAGCAATTCAAATTTAGAATCTTTTCTACTCACTAGCACATTTATATCCTGCACAGACAATACTCTTTGCTTTGAAAATGGTATTTTGTTTTTTCTACCTCTTCAGTCTTGTAAAATTTCACAAAAACATAGCATATAATCAATGTGAAGTTTTTAACTGAATATTAACAAATTATTTCTGCAAAAAATATCTGTTCATTCTTGAATATTGTAATCACAGTTCCAGATTTTAGAATGACAGGTGTGACAAAGATACTTCCCATCTTCATAATCAGCATAGGTGAATCATGCTTTTTTTTCCTTTAGCTTGAAATTTCTGCAGTTCTTTTCTTCTTTATTTATTTAAATTTAGCTTAATAAGACTCACTCATGAGCATCTGTAATCATAGAGTCATAGAATCATAAGGTTGGAAAGGACCTACTCGATCATCTTGTCCAACCGTCCACCCATTATCATTGTTATCACAAGCTACTAAAACATTTTTTGCAGCTCCTCATCCAGACGCTTCTTGAACACTGCCAGGGACAGTGACTTCACCACCTCCTTGAGCAGGCCATTCCAGTTCCTGCTAATCAAAATTAACATTAAGAATGCCTGTCTCTTATGAATGAATTCGACAATTTTCTGCCAGTTCTTCAAAAACAAACACAAAAAAAGTTCTTGCTTTTTTAAAAAGCAAAATCTGAAAAATATAATAAAATTCATCTTTTTATTTCATTGTTCTAAATAGAACTGTTTTAAATATTTAAAATCAATACATGCATATATATATATATACATATATATAGGTCACTCTGAAAGTAATACCGCCTGTTTGTTTCCGTGGAAACTGCAGCAGCCACAAAGTACACAATTACAATATTTTATAGAGCAAGTTTGCATCTACAAAGTACTATTTTTCAACGTAGCCACCACCATTAGCTACCACCATATTTTCACCATCACAGTGAGTAAAAGTCTGCATGCCAGGCTCATAAATATCTGTATGGTTGCCTGGAACATATCTTGCTTTTCATGTCGTTGTTGCCACTGATTAAATACATAATCACTGCCTCACTGTGCTAACATCTCTCAATGGAAGTCAGTGGGTGCATTTTTTTCCTAATGGAGGAATTCAGTGATATCATTTTGCTTAATAGAAACTACCATGTCAGATACTGTTTTGTCAGACTGCCCCCCTTCTGCCACCAGTCCCACAGCAATAAAATGTGGAATATCAATGGGAAGATTAAAAATCTATCGCCACATCACCTCCTCTGACATCATGGGCCAACATAACAAATTATCCATCTGGAAAGCAGCTATGCAGAAAAGGAGCTAGGGTTCCTAGTAGACAACAAAATGACCATGAGTCAGCAGTGTGTTTCGTTGCTAAAAAGGTTAATGTCTGGTCTGCATTAGGTTAAGTACTGCCATCAGGTGTGATTCTTCTGCTCTACTTAGCACTGGTGAGGATGTACCTGGAGTGGCATGTCTTGTTCTGGACCACTCAGTACAATAGAGACATGGACATGCTAGAAATAGTTCAATGGAGACCTGCCAAGATGATCAAGGGACTGGATCATCTCTCCTACGCAGACAGGCTGAAAGAGTTGGGACAGTTCAGCCTGGTGAAGAGAAAGCTCAGAAGTATCCCTTCCTACCTAAAACATTCTGTTGTTTATAATATCGGTTATAAGTTTGTCTTAGGGAGAAAAGCTGCTCTTCAGATACTTACTTCTCTTCACTTACTATCTTTCCAAATGTATAGAATTAGAGGAGGAAGCAGTAGTAGCTGTTTTTTGTTGTTACTGTTGTTGTTGGTTGGTTTTCTTCGTTTGCTGTTTGCTTATTTTTCTATGAAGTTACCCAGAATGTAGGTAACTGAAGACTTATACTGTTTGTAGAATATTTCTAATGTCCTTCTATGTCCAATGTTTCTATGCCTAGTGCTTCTTGGCCTAATTCTCCATAGTTCATACTCTATATTATGCTACTAATATGTCATCTCAGGGTAGTTGGAGAGTTTTAACTGAAGTAGTAGATGCTTGAGATTGAAGATAGTGTTCTAGCTCCTCTAGAAATGCTTAGTAAGGAAACAGGGAAAACAAAGCAAAAAGCAAAAAAGATGGTGACAAATTAACTTTACTACAAGGAAGCAATATATTAGCATTTTGTTAGAATTCATTGAGACAATCAGTGAACATACAGGTAAAGATGGCCTGGGTTGATATAATCCATTCTCATTTGACATGGTTATGGCCTTTCAGAAGCTAAGCAAGTACGTCTTATTATTAAGAGATGCATCTCTGAAATGCAATGCTTTCCATGTCCAAGAATGATGTTAAAATTTGCTTGTATCACTAAGTTACTTGGTGAAATGAAGAAGTGGGCTAACTATGGAAAACTTTGCAAAGCTGAATGATAAGGCAATGAAACTGGTATAGGTAAGTGCTAAATCAAGAAGAAACCTAATTTCACTTTTGTAGTCGTGAATTTTAAGATGAGTATAATTACCTAGAAATTAGATGTTGGAGTTATTTTATTTAATTGCATGGAAATAGTTTACCTGAAATGGCTATTGATCTAACAAAAGCAAATTAGAAGATAGAAATTGTTTTAAAATGAAAGTATAACAGCAGTGAATGACAGCTCTTTTCTAAACAGAAAAGGACAAAAGCCTCTAAACCAAACCCTTGAGAACAGTATCACTTCATAAATCCTTCTTGTGCTTGCATCTTCAATAATGTGCAGTTCTGATCCTAATACCTTGAAAAAGATATTATAGAAATAGAAAAAAATCAGTAAGGCATCAAAGACTACTGAAGATTTTGAACATCTTACACATGGGGAATGACTAAATAAAAGAAAACCAAAAAATGTACTATTTCACCCAGCATCCTATTAAACTGTGATTCTCTTCAGGAGAATACTGAGTATAGTGAATAGAACTGGACAGATTAATGTAAGAATAATCCAAATTTACCTGGCTCATGACATTCCTGAGCTACAAACTGTTCGACTCCAGAAATGGGTTGTCCTTTACATTTTACAAAAATGTATTATCTTTAGAGAGAAATATGAACAACACAGATCTTTGGCCTCATCCACTATGGATATTTTGAAATTATGATGAAAATATATCTGATGAAATTTTATCAGTTTCATTATCTTTTTTATTCTAATGCTTTCTATCTTCTTTATTTCTCTTCCCTTATGATATCTAGTTTGTAGTTTTTCCTGGAAAGCATTTGGATCACCTGATATTTAAAATAAAATAGTTAATTTTAGGATGAAATTTCAAAATAGTTATAGCAGGAATGTTAAAAAAAGTGAAGATATAGCTGCAAGGTTATTAATGTTGAGAAGCAGGTGCAAAATTATAGAACAAATGATTAAGCACTGCAAGATACCTAGCAAAGAATTACAGGACAGCTTGATGTTGAAAAAAATATAAAGTGGTTGAAGGTTATATTTAATTATGAGAATCCAGATGGTATTGGTGAGGTGTTATTTTTACTCATCACAAACTGTCTACTTAATGACTTAGTTTCACTTGGGCCATAATAAACTATGCTATCGTCAAATCAGTTCTTATTAGATGCATCAAAATAAGCAAGAGTTGTTAACTTTTATGTCCAGGGGGGACATAAATAAATGAATGCCTGAAGTTTCTGAAAAAAGTTCTACTGCACAGGTTGAATGAACCAAAATGATCATGCACCTTAAAATTGAACTGTAGTAAAAATAAACAAAAAGCTTCCATTCCGTAATTCAGACTTCCTAACGAGAGTAATTTGTCTTAAAAACATTTGCATTTTTAGGCATTAGGGAATACTTTAAAAGGTCATCTATAATGGATGTTTTCTATGTCATGTTTACTTATATAGAGCAAAGGATAAAATTTTTCCTCTTCCTTACAGTAAAAATATTTTGAATTTCTAAGTAGTGCATATTTTAATTATTTCATTTTCTTAGAGTCCACATAAATCTCAGTAAATAAAATAATACTAATTCTTCAAAATAGTTTATCAGGAAGCCACTAGGCTCTTAACATGACAAATCATCAATATGTATTTTTCTAAAACAATTTTCCTTTAATCTGTGAAGGTTAGTCTGAAAGTAATACTTTATATTTATTTCCATAGAAACTACAATAGATGCAATAGATACAATATTATTTGTTAGAGCAAATTTTCAGGTACAAAACACTATTTGTCAACATAGTCACCACCATTGGGTATGTATTTTTGTCAACAACGAACAATAACCTGCATGCCACAGCCTTAAAAATGTGAACCAGTGGAGATTACCTACTGTTTCACAGGTGATATGGTGATGATGTTGCTAGGAAAATGCTGCCCATGTAGTCCACCTTTCATTTGCCCAAACAGAGAAAAGACAGAGGATGCCAGATCTGGACTATACAGTGGGTGTGATTGGACAGTCTAGCCAAGACTGGCAATGTGCTCCACAGTCTTCAAACTGGTGCTGAACTTGGCATTATCATGCTTCAAGAGAAAGATTGTTTTCTTCTCTGACCTGACTCCGGAAATTCAATCTTTCAGTTTAGTCAGCATTGCAGTGTAGAGATCAGAGTTGATGGTTAGTCCAAGTTCCAGGAAACCCAGAAGAATCACCCCTTTCTTATCTCAAAATACAAAGCACATCACTTTACCTATTGAGGGTTGTGTCATTCTTCAATGGGGAATACACATGCTGCTGCTACATGGACTGCTATCTTGACTCTGGCCTGTTGTGTTAACACCATTCTTGTCACTGGCAATGATTAAATCCAGGAAACTGCCACCTTCTACTTCATATTGGTTCAATAGATACTGACAAACTTGCATGCGGTGCTCTTATTGTTCCTGTGTAAGCATCTGTGGGATTCACCTAGTGCAAATATTGAGGTATTTCAACATTTTTACCATAATTTCCAGTGCATTAATTATCAGCTCTGTACACCGTTCTCTGGTCATAATCTACCACTTCATGGAGATGATCAAGAAGCTCTTCATTTCATGGTGTGACAGCTTTGCATGGCCATCTAGAATGTGGCTTGCTTTTCACATCATTGTCGTCCCTTCTGGAACACAGCACCCACCACTGTATTGTGTTGACATTTTCTGTTTGGTCTCCACAAATGTTCAGCAAGCATCAATTAATGTCAGTGGGCGCAATTTTTTCTGCATGGAAGAATTCAATTACACACACTTGTTTCATACACACTTCTGTGTCAGAAAACATTTTGTCAGTCTGCTCCTCTGCTCCTGTCTGTCTCATGACATGTCATGGCTTTACGATTTTTGTTATTGGCATTCCACATCATAATATCATGTAAGACACTGGGAGTTTAAGAGTTAATGCTCCAGTTCTGTGGGTTGACAAATTTTCAGGTACTTGATTCTCAGAAGAGAAGAAGAGCTACATACCCCTGAGGACTTTGTGTTTCCATTTTCCACCCAGAGGGAAAGATAAAACTGCACGCAGGTCCCAAGAATTTCTCTTTTCAAACTGTTTGTCAGCAGCAGGATCTTCCTAGCCATTTTGCTATCAGCTTTAGAGTAAGGCCTTTGGTTTTGGACACTCTCTCTTTTTATTTGATTTATTAGCTTCAATTCCAATTATACTGTATTATATTGTGTTATTTTGCATTCCAGTATCTTATTTAGTAAAGTAGCTTTTCTCCTCGGATCACTGCCACTGTTTGTTTTTAGGCCCATATCCCTACCCTCTCCCTTTTCCCCCTTCCCCTTTCCTGGGACATGGGTCTGTGGGTCCCCCACTCCATTCATCATGGAACTGGGATCAATTTAACAGCATATAGGCAGGAAGGTTCAACCCCTACAGCCATTGCACCAGTATCTGTTTCTGATGTCATGGGCTATCATAATAACATAGGAAGCATTTCTTTTGGAGCAACTGTTATTTCTTGTACATGATATTGGTAAATATCATGTAGTAGTGTTGTACAATCGATGATTATTGCGAACCATATTATTTGTGAACTATATATGTATACGTATGATAAAATATTTGCGTGCATCCTTGTTTATCTCAGCAGATTCAGTAGCTAACTGGCCTACTTAAACAGCTGCATGGTGGCAGACTGAGGTCTGTTTGTATTTAGAAACATTAAACATTTCTGGTTCATTGATTTTAAGTAAGGTATATAGGGAGTAAATAAAATCTCAGAGAAGTCAGTGGTATTGTTTGAATTCACCTCAATAAAGTTTAGATCAGTCTTTCACTGAGGCATTTAAATAAATTTTCAAGTGATTACTTTCAAATGGCAGCAATAAAAGATAGTTCATTTTCTGAATGTTTTTGGAAAAAGATCATATTCAAGGATCACCCTCTCCAAGCTCAAGAGTAATCCACCCTAAGAAAGAGTAAATTAGGCAAAAATACCAGGAGCTCTGAACAGATGATCAGGGACTTTCTGGCTAAACACTAAAAGGAAGCCTGTAGAAGATGGATGCAAGGATAGGTAAACTGGGAGGAGTATAAAGACATTACCTAAGCAGCCAGAGGTTATGTTAGGAAAGCTAAAGGCTAGATAGAATTAAAGTTGGCCAAAGATGCCGAGGTAACAAGGGCTTCTACAAGTATATAATATATGAAAGGAAGACTAGGGTATAGTGAGCCCTCTTTGGAAGGAAATGTGAGACCTGGTTACCCCTGACATGGAGAAGTCAGGGTTACTCAAAAACTTTTTCCTTTAATTTCCACTGACAAGTGTCTACACTGCCCGAGTCTCAGAAGGCAAAAGCAGGGACTTGGAGGATGAATAACTGTCTACTGTAGAAGATCAAATTCAAGAACATCTAAAGAACCTGAAGGTGCACAAGTCCATGACCTGAAGAGATGTATCTGACTGTTTTGAGGGAACTGATGGATGAAGTTGCTATTTGAGAAGCTGTGGTAGTCCAGTGAAGTTCTAGTGACTGGAAAAGAGGAACTATAACCCCTCATTTATAAAAGAAAAAGTAAGAAAGGAAGACCTAGGGAACATTAAGCCAGTCAGTCTCATCTCTGTGCCTGGAAGATTATAGAGCAGATCCTCCTGGAAATGACACTAAAATATATGAAAAAGAATTAAGTGACTGATGACAGACAACATAGCTTCAGTAAGGGCGAATACTGACTAACAAATTTGGTGGTCTGCTACGATGGGGTTACAGTGTTGGTGAACAAGAGAAGAGCAACTGATATCCTCTACCCAGCTTTGTGCAAAGTATTTGACACTAGCTCACATGACAGACTTGCCTCCAAATTGGAAAGATACGGGTTTTTTCTGATGCGCTATTGTCATGGTTTTATGATTTTTGGTACTGGTATTCCACATCATANCCTTGAAGATATTCAAAATGAGGTTGGACGGGGCTTTGGGAAACCTGATCTAGTGTAAGTTATCCCTACCCGGAGCAGAGGAGTAGAATTAGGTTATCTTTAAGGTCCCTTCCAACCCAGACTATTCCATGATTCTCTGATTCTACTTATAAGTTACATTCATATAGCTGGAATACATCACGTGAAGAAGATTTTTCCGTTTCTAACTTCTTAACATGAATTTGGATGTTGTTTTCTAAATAAATTAAATTATAAATTTTGGGATAAATTATCTGTGTGTGTAGAGAGGGGGCTTCATAGTGTAATTCTTGGCTTTGGAACGTATGGCAGTAATTCATAATATTCTTTATGCACAGAACTGGATCAAAATTCTTTGCATTAAACTTATAATATTATCTCCAGTATAAAACATGTCTCTCTTTGCATCTTTAGTAGATTTGACTTAATAAGGACAATCAGCTTCAGAAATAGTCTAGAGATAGTTTAAGTCTTGATGCACACTTTTCCCCCTTCAATCTTCACAGAATCAGAGAATCACAGAATTATAGGTGTTGGAAGGGACCTACAGAGATTATCTAGTCCAACCCCCTTGCCAAAGCAGGCTTCCTAGACCAGGTTGCACAGGTAGGTGTCCAGGTAGGTCCCAACCTGTATCACTGCAAGTAGTTATTCTTTCCTAAGCACAAGACTCTACACTTGCTCTTGTTAAACCTCATCTTGTTCCTTTCCTCCCTACTCTCCATCCTGTCCAAGTCTCGCTGAATGGCAGCACAGACTTCTGACATGCCAGCTATTCCTCCCAGCTTTGTATCATCAGCAAACTCGCTGAAGGTGGACTCTATCCCCTCATCAAGGTCACTGATGAAGATGTTGAACAGGACTGGACCCAGTACCGACCCCGGAGGACCACTGCTAAGTACAGGCCTCCAACTGGACTCTGTGCCACCAATCACAACCCTCTGAGCTCTGCCAGTCAGCCAGTTCTCAACCCACCTCACCGTTTACTCATCTATTCCACATCTCAACTTTGTTATAAGGATGCTGTGGGAGACAGTGTAGAATGCCTTGCTGAAATCAAGGTAGACTACATCCACTACTTTCCCCACAATCACCCATCCAGTAATGACAACACAGATGGCTATCAGGTTGGTCAAGCACGACCTCCCCCTGGTGAACCCATGCTGACTACTCCTGAAAACCTTCTTTTCTTCCAACTGCCTGGAGATGGCATCCAGAACAAATTGTTCCATCACCTTTCCAGGTGAGGCTGACTGGCCTGTAGTTCCCCAGATCCTCCTTCTTGCACTTTTTTAAGACTGGCATGACACTGGCTCTCCTCCAGTCTTCAGGCACCTCCCATTCTCCAGGACTTCTCAAAGATCATGAAGAGCAGCTCAGCAACCACCGCTGCCAACTCCCTCAGCACACGCAGAAGCATCCCATCTGAGCCCATGGATTTACGTATATTGATGTTGCCTAGATGCTCTCAGACCATCTCCTCTCTCACCATAGGGGAGCCCTTCATTCCTCAGGCCCTCTTACTTACTCCCAGTGTTCAGGAGTCCCAGTTGGTGGGGTTCCCACAGTGAAGACAGAAGCAAAGAAGGCATTCAGTATTTCTACCTTCTCTGCAAGCCCTGTTACCAGAACCACCCCATCTTCGCCCCCTGCCCCCCTCCCCATTTAGTAGAGGACCCACATTTTCCCTAGTCTCCAGCCCTTAAAGCCAGTCCTTATCCCAAAGTTACAGATCTGGCTTGCTGACATCCCTTACATACACTGGTCCAACATGTCAGAGGCTGTTCATGTTGGAGGAGCATTCTTTGAGGAACGATTTTCATATAAGTTCTACTATGTTGTTTCCTTAAAAATACATCTTCTCTGAGGACTTTGGTAGTGTCATCTAATATAACAGCACAATAAAATTACAAAATGTGATATATAGACTGTTTATCTTCCCATATAAGCAATATACAAAATATTTCTCAACCTGGATAAAATTAGAGTATATGTTTATTATTGCTAAAGACTGTTTGTATTATTCTGGCTGACATATGGCGATCTTCCAGTTATCTTAATTTTCAGCGCTGGTGGGACATAGCCACTGAAGGTGACATGTGGCATGTGTCACAATTATACCTTAGAGATCCCACAGTTCCAAAAACTGTCTTTCATATCTTTTGAGATTTTTATTTAATTCTTCAATTTAATTTTGAAGTAGGCTGATAAAAAGGCATCTAATACCCCCTGCTATCACAGAAGCCGAGTGCCTAGATATTCTCAAGAATTTGGCCCTGTTCATTGGGATACAAATCTAACTCAAATTTTGGCATGTAATTCTGTCTGCTTCCTTCACAGGTTAGGAAAAATGAAAAATAATGTATCTGTTCAAAATGGGTGCTCTTTTATCTGCATAATTATTATCCATATAATCAGAAGTGGCAAAATGTTAGAACTGAAACAAAACATTTAAATGAGTTAGCTTCCATAAAGTCAAAATCAAATAGAAGAAAAGAACATTAGCAAATAGAACATTACTCAGGTTCACAGAAATGACCATTCCAAATACAACTCTTCTCAACTTTGTCTCAAATATCTAGGACCACTAACAATTCTCTGCACCTAACCTCCTTCCCTTCCCCTGCTTTTACCCCCAGAAATGTGTTAGCGAAAGATTGTGTGAATTTGGTATCTAGTCTGGTGTATACTATTAACTGAAACATATAACCTCTCAAAACTTTTTCTTGGTAAATTAGCAGCAAAATGAATAACTGTGAAATCTTTAGAGTAATGATAAATTCTGGCAGTAAGAAAGAACCATCTGTGAATAAAATGCTCAACTTGTTTACCAGCCAGTGCTGTATAATCACATATTTTAATAAAAATGTACTGAAAAAAGACATGCCGGCAGAGCAGCTGAACAGTGAGCACTACTGAGGCCAGTTGTTAGGATGCGAGAACAGAACATGTGAAATATTAAAATTTTGGGACCTAGAGGCAAGGTCAAATTGTCTGTAAAGTCTCTAACCATAAGAAGTTCTCAGCTTGTGGCAGTTAATCCTTTTGTGTAATATTTCTTGCTGGATCCATTATTTCTCACTTTGTGTGCAAGATAACCTCTGGTAATTGTGGTATGTTTTGAGATGAGCACTGTCAACAGTAGGCACTAACTGTAAGCATCTGTGCTGTTTGCCTCAAATCAATATGAACTGCTCTCTTCAGGCTCTTAATTTAAGGTCTGCAGTTGACTCTCTCATATTTTTAATGAAAAAACAGAGTATCAGCTAAGGAAAAACAGACAGTATCAAATCAACTGCTAGCTTCACCAGTATAAAAGCAGGGTAGGCTTTACTTCTTTTGTCATAATTAAGAAATACGCACGACTTCAGGGATTATCATATTTCTCACTACAATTATCGTTTGATGTATTTTAATCATAATGCTACAAAGGCAAACCCCTAACATATTAGAAGTATTTTTCAAGCAAAATCTGAAAACATACCTTAAAATCTGAGGAAGTGGCCACTGAAGCCCACTATTTGGAGCGGAATTAGATCATGTTCCCACCCAGTCTTATATTTCCCTTTCAATTTTCAGTATTTAGTAAGTGCTTTAAGTTGCTTTGTTTCAGTATAAATAACTAACACCATTTTAAGATTTTTTATATTCCTTCTTAAAAATTGTTATTACTTCTCTTGTTCTGTGAGGACATTGTTCTGATATTTTTTGGATAACATGGGAAGTTGAAATTGCAATTTAAACAGATGAAATAACAGAATCACGTTATTACAGAATGGTTTATTTTGGAAGAATTCTGGAGGTCACCTGGTCCTACCCTCCTTGCTCAAGCAGAACAACCAAGAGCAGGCTACCTGGGACCATGCACATATGTGTTTTGGAGATTTCCAAGAAGGAAGATTCACAGCATCTTTAGGCAACCTGTGCCGGGACTCAGTCACCCACAGAATAAAGAAGTGGTTTTGGTATTTAGCCTCCTGGGTGTTTTTGTTTGTTTGCTGTGTAAAGGTACATAGGAGAAGATCAGGAGCAAGTCATGCCCCAAAAAATTTGGTGGCCTTTTATGATGGAGTTACAGCATCAGTGACACTGTCCCACATGACATCCTGGTCACTAAATTGGAGAAAAAATGAGTTGGATGACTTTCTAGAATTGGTTGAATGGTCACACTTAGAGAGCTGCAGTTTTAATGGCTTAATGTCCAAGTGGATACCAGTGATGAGTGATGCTGGGACCAGTGTTATTTAACATCTTTGTTTGCAGCATGGATAGTGCATTCAAGTGCATCCTCATCTAGTTTGCTAGAGCTTGGCCTCATCCATTTGCATTCCACCTCCATTTAGATATTCATAAACATTTATCAAATTCCCTCCCAGTATTCCTGAACAGTTTCATGTTAATCAGCCTTTCCTTATATGGGAGATACTCCAAGCCCTTAATTTTCTTTCTGGCTCTCCACTGGGCTCATTCTAGCAGATCCCTGTCTTTTTTGAACTGCAAAACTCAGAACTGGACACATTAGTCTAAATGTGGCCTTACCAGAGCAGAGTAGAGTGTGAGGATAACCTTCCTCAGCTTGTTGGTTATGCTGTTTTTAATTCACCCCAGGATACAATTGGCCTTCTTGGCCACGAAGGTATACTGCCACTACAACACTGTAACACAATAGGGCACAATGACATGCATTGAAGGATCTTGAAGGAACTTGCTGATGTGGTTACCAGGCTACTTTCCATCATATTTGAAAAGTCATGGCTGTCAGGCAAAGTCCCTGGTAATTGGAAGAGGAAACATCACTTCCACTTTTAAGAAAAGGAGAAAAGGATACCTGGGGAACTAGAGTCTGGTGAGCCTCATGTCTGTGCCTATCCAGAGTCTGACAGCCTTCTATGACGGAGTGAAGGCTTTGGTAGACAAAGGAAGGGTGATTGATGTAATCTACCTGCACTTCTGCAAGGTCTTTGACATGGTCCCACATCACATACTTATCTCTAAGTAGTAGAGATTTGGATTTGAGAGCTGGAGTATTCAGTGGATAAAGAATTGGTTGGATGGTCATAGTCAGAGGGTGATTGTCAATGACTCTATGTCCAGGTGGAGGCCAATGGCAAGTGATGTCCCCCTGCAGTTCATCTTGGGACTGATGCCCCTCAACATGTTTATTAATGACATAGACAGTAGGATCAAGTGTACTCTCAGTAGGTTTGCTGATAACGCCAAGCTGAATGGTACAGTTGATATGACATATGGAAGGGATGCCATCCAGAGAGATCTGGACAAGCTTGAAAAGTGGGCCCATGTGATCCTAATGAGGTTCAGTAAGGCCAAGGGCAATCTGTTGCACTTGGGTCAGGGCAATCCCAGAGATGTATACAAACTGGAAGAANTTCAGTATAAATAACTAACACCATTTTAAGATTTTTTATATTCCTTCTTAAAAATTGTTATTACTTCTCTTGTTCTGTGAGGACATTGTTCTGATATTTTTTGGATAACATGGGAAGTTGAAATTGCAATTTAAACAGATGAAATAACAGAATCACGTTATTACAGAATGGTTTATTTTGGAAGAATTCTGGAGGTCACCTGGTCCTACCCTCCTTGCTCAAGCAGAACAACCAAGAGCAGGCTACCTGGGACCATGCACATATGTGTTTTGGAGATTTCCAAGAAGGAAGATTCACAGCATCTTTAGGCAACCTGTGCCGGGACTCAGTCACCCACAGAATAAAGAAGTGGTTTTGGTATTTAGCCTCCTGGGTGTTTTTGTTTGTTTGCTGTGTAAAGGTACATAGGAGAAGATCAGGAGCAAGTCATGCCCCAAAAAATTTGGTGGCCTTTTATGATGGAGTTACAGCATCAGTGACACTGTCCCACATGACATCCTGGTCACTAAATTGGAGAAAAAATGAGTTGGATGACTTTCTAGAATTGGTTGAATGGTCACACTTAGAGAGCTGCAGTTTTAATGGCTTAATGTCCAAGTGGATACCAGTGATGAGTGATGCTGGGACCAGTGTTATTTAACATCTTTGTTTGCAGCATGGATAGTGCATTCAAGTGCATCCTCATCTAGTTTGCTAGAGCTTGGCCTCATCCATTTGCATTCCACCTCCATTTAGATATTCATAAACATTTATCAAATTCCCTCCCAGTATTCCTGAACAGTTTCATGTTAATCAGCCTTTCCTTATATGGGAGATACTCCAAGCCCTTAATTTTCTTTCTGGCTCTCCACTGGGCTCATTCTAGCAGATCCCTGTCTTTTTTGAACTGCAAAACTCAGAACTGGACACATTAGTCTAAATGTGGCCTTACCAGAGCAGAGTAGAGTGTGAGGATAACCTTCCTCAGCTTGTTGGTTATGCTGTTTTTAATTCACCCCAGGATACAATTGGCCTTCTTGGCCACGAAGGTATACTGCCACTACAACACTGTAACACAATAGGGCACAATGACATGCATTGAAGGATCTTGAAGGAACTTGCTGATGTGGTTACCAGGCTACTTTCCATCATATTTGAAAAGTCATGGCTGTCAGGCAAAGTCCCTGGTAATTGGAAGAGGAAACATCACTTCCACTTTTAAGAAAAGGAGAAAAGGATACCTGGGGAACTAGAGTCTGGTGAGCCTCATGTCTGTGCCTATCCAGAGTCTGACAGCCTTCTATGACGGAGTGAAGGCTTTGGTAGACAAAGGAAGGGTGATTGATGTAATCTACCTGCACTTCTGCAAGGTCTTTGACATGGTCCCACATCACATACTTATCTCTAAGTAGTAGAGATTTGGATTTGAGAGCTGGAGTATTCAGTGGATAAAGAATTGGTTGGATGGTCATAGTCAGAGGGTGATTGTCAATGACTCTATGTCCAGGTGGAGGCCAATGGCAAGTGATGTCCCCCTGCAGTTCATCTTGGGACTGATGCCCCTCAACATGTTTATTAATGACATAGACAGTAGGATCAAGTGTACTCTCAGTAGGTTTGCTGATAACGCCAAGCTGAATGGTACAGTTGATATGACATATGGAAGGGATGCCATCCAGAGAGATCTGGACAAGCTTGAAAAGTGGGCCCATGTGATCCTAATGAGGTTCAGTAAGGCCAAGGGCAATCTGTTGCACTTGGGTCAGGGCAATCCCAGAGATGTATACAAACTGGAAGAACTCCTTGAGATTAGCCCTGCGGAGAAGGACTTGGGCATCTTGGTGGATGAAAAGCCAGACATGAGGCAACAGTGTATGCCTGTAATTTGGAAGGAGAATTGTATTCTCAGCTAAATCATAGCTGGAATGGCCAGCAGGATAAGGTAAATGATTGTCTCCCTTTAGTCTGCCCTGTAAGACCCCATCTGTAGTATTTAGTCCAGACCTGAAGCCCTGAGAATAAGAAAAATGTAAAGTTTTTGGATGGAGTGTAGAGGAGGACCAGGAAGATGATGAAAGGTCTGTAGTACCTCTCCAAAGAATAAAGGTTGATGGAGTCAAGCTTGTTTAGCTTGTAGAAGAAAAGGCTCTGGGGTGACTAAACTGTGGTTTTCCAGTACATGAAGGGAGTTTATCAGCAAGAGGAGGACCAATTTTTCACATGATCTAATTGTGACAGAACAAGGGAGAATGTCTTTAAACTAAAAGAGGGGAAATTTAGTTTAGATGTTAGGAAGAAATATTTTATTCAGAGAGTGTTAAGGTGCTGGAACAGATTGTCCAGAGAAGTAGTGGGTTCTCCATTCCTAGAAGTGTTCAAGATCAGGCTGGATGGGGCCCTGGCAGCTTGCCTGATCTAGTGGCTGGCAATCTTGCACATGTCAGGGGAACTGATCTTTAAGGTCCTTCCAAACTAGAGCCATTTTATGATTCAGTGATGGAAAACAAGTCACATCAATTAAGAACATGTGAGAATGTGGGAGTCCATTCTGACAAAGTTATCTGATTGAGACCTCCTACACTGGGAGAAAATCACTGGAAAAAAATCTGATCTGTTGTGCTAATTGATGAAGAGAAAGATGGAACATGGGAATGATATTTCAAGAAAGGTTGTCTGAAGATTTCTGGATGGGAATAATGGGAAGTAAAGAAGTGATAATAGGCAAAATACTCTGCAAAGTGAAAAAGGAGACAATAGTGACCAAAAAAAACCAACAACAGTCACACTAGTTGATGAGCTATCAAATACAGGTGCCACTTCCAGGAAGATCAACCTGGACCTTGCAACTGATAATACTGTAAACCAGATCGTATGGAGATTGAGGAACAAAACGGGGAAGTAGGTAGAAAAAGGTATAAAAGGGCTGATTACATACACAAGGCCAGTTTGTATGTTTGGCTGGCCGAGTCCTGCACCTAATCACAGCAGTCTGTCCTGTCCTCTTAATTTTCTCGTTATATCTTTTCTGAACTCTCTATTCATTCTCACTCGCTCCCGTGTGTGTGTGTGCTGCAAGAACTACACGCCAGCTTCTGGCAAGACCTCTGTGTGTGTGAATGAAGATGGTCGCCAGCTCTTGGAGTCAGGCCTGGGGAACAGGCCCCTATGGGCCGTGGTGCCAGCTGCTGGATCGAGTGTAGAATCTTACTGACAGTCACTGCTGGGACCTCTTTGTGTTTGTGAGTGGAATCACTGCCAGCTACTAGAGACAGACTAAGAATGTAAACCCGTGGACTGTAGTGCCAGCTGCTGGAGCAAACAGGAGTTTTACTGCCAACAGTTGAAGTAAACGTAATTCTTTGGATCTAGAAAGGGTCCTACAAAATCTGTGTCTAGAGTACCAGCTACTGCAGGACAAGTGTGAGTGGTGTGAGTGCTGGCTCCTGGAGTCATTTCAGAGCAGCAGACAACCCCAGCTGTGATGCCCCAGCGTGAGATACTAGAGGGAGTGGGAGTCCTCTACTCCCAGAAGCTGGGGTGGGAGTGGTGTGTGTTCCCAAAAGAGTTGCTGAGGGGACTAGGATGAGTAAGGTGAATGTAGATTTCCCTACAGGTGGCTGGAGTGGGGCTGAGGGCCAGAGCCCTTAAGCCTCATGCTGTGGGGACTGAGTGTCTGTAACTTTCCCAGCCTGGAGTGTATGGAGAGCACTTGTGTATTTGCCAGCAAAATTTAAGTTAGACTGTCTGGTGCATAGGAAGGTTCTTTGGTCTGATCTGGTGAATCAGATGTGTGGAGGGGTCTATGCTTACAACTGAAGCAACTGGAAAGCTGTTGTCTTGGGCCAGAATGAGCAACCAGAATATGTGACTGCACTCTTCATTCCTTGTAACAGACTGGAAAAATTTTTAGGTAATTCACTGGAAATGAATGCAGATTCTCAGATATGGTAAATAGAAGCATCACAGAAATTTTCAGGTATATTTAGCTATATAATTAGAGGATTTGTCCGACAAAATATTTCAAGAGAAACAAAACAAAACAAAAATTAAAGAATGGTAGTAGAGATTCAAACAAATTCAAGTCTGATTCAGAATAAAAACCTTGGACATTACACAAAAATAGAGTATCCTCATCTACCTTTGAGTGCTTTTTTCTTCATCAGTCTCAGTCCAGTCATCAAGACTACCGTAGATATGCAAATATAAGAGAAAACTTGAAAAATTTCCATAACTTTCATTGAAGATATCAGTGGAAATGCTCACAGTTTATGCATAATTCTAGATGTTAATTAACCAAGGCAGAAAGAAAAAAAAATAACAGTTCTTATTTATCTAACAAAAAAATTAATGAAACTGCAGCTTTTCAAATCTCAGTAGAAAGAAGACATGTCAAGATATTTATTTTCCAATGAGTTTATCCAGGCTGAAACTCACTACATTTCTTTTAAATGTAGTATCTTACATAACTGCAGAAAAAATTCTGCGCATATCCTAGCCTTAGCAACTCTGTGTTAAATGTTATCTATGGGATTACTTGCATCTGTAAAAAGAACAGTTTAGTGGCCAAACCACCATCAAGCTTGGTTTGGAAGGCATCTGAGGATGATATAAGAGAGAGCTACTGTCAAAAATTAGACACGATTTATTAATAAATAACTAAGAACGAAGGAAAAACAGCTGACACATTCATACAGTAAAATCTATGATGTGTAACGGGGTTAAAAAAGTGTAAGTTTTTCATTGTAACTAGTTCACCTGTATAAAGTCCTTTACATGAAAATGATTACTGTAAACTTTTAAATCAGTGTTCCTACAACTCACTCGGGAAGACTTAGATGCTCTGAATCCAAGGCATCTCTTTTTACATTAATCTGTAAGAGAGAAAGCACATTCTGTTAAGTTAGTCCGAGAATGAATAGCTTTATTAGTATGGTGAGTATGTACTGAATAAAACTGATTTTTGACTTGATAGGTGTCCAAGATCTGCTTCAGACCTGTAGGACTTGGATTCAGCAGCATGACAGATGGTCATGGATGACTCTTCCTAATTAGGGAAATCTGAAGAAATCTATATGCAGAAATCATATCTCAGTAGTTGGCCATGAGACATATGGCAAAATACTAATGTGTATGTACTTTACACATACATTCAACAAAGATTAGTTACTGGTCAGACTGTAATACACACCAGTAGAATAAGGACCACAAGATTAAAGATTCCATTTTTAAAAGGTTATCAAAACAAATTTGTTTGTGTGTGTCAACGGTTTACGGGCAGGCTCGGCCCGGTTCCGGGACGATTGGTGTGGGGGACCCACGGACCCACGCCCCAGGAAAGGGGAAGGGGGAAAGGGAAAAGGGAAAAGGGAGATGGGCCTAGAAACAAAACAGCGGCAACGATCTGAGGAGGAACAGCTTATTTGGGGCCTGGCTTATGCTTATCAACAATACAACAAAAATCATAAAACCATAACAGTGTGTTTTTATCGTCTGTGTTGAAACTTTATAGATACAACTAGGTAGGTAAAATATGGTACTAGCAACACACAACAAGGTTTATCTGTGATCTCATTACCAGAATAGAGGACCAAATGTGTATAAATCAGATGTATTTATGTAAGTTGTTACCATTTGTAGCCAAAAGCAGGTAGGTTTTTCATTCTACATGAGAGAATAAATTTTTAAAAATTGTAATTGTGTTCTCTTCATCAAAATGCAGTAATTCTGAATGCTGGTCTGTGTATAAAGGTCCACGATAGAAAAACAGATCATTTAAGAAAATCAAGAATTTTTTAGTGTATTATTTCTAAATTAATTAGATCATGTGAACTAATCTTTCATTACCTGAGACACAGTATCTATCAGAAAGGGAAAGGAATTTGTATGCATGTAGTATTCAGACAAATTGCTGGAGAAAAACACTGCCTTTTATAACTTCTGTCTGCTTGCTTTTGTAATAGCAACAATATATTTTACCACAAATATGAAAAATCACAGATATGCTCTTTTGCAAGAAAACAAACCTAATGATACATCAACATGCATTCAAATATACTAAGAATTAGTGTCTTCCTTAAAATATATGTTGAAAATACATGATTACAGACGGCATTCTTAATATTTATTAGAATGGGAAACCAGCAACTAGAGAGGATAGATTCTGAAGAAATTAAAGATACAAAAAGAAACTAGAACTAGAACTAGAAACTATTTTTCTTTAAAATCATAATAAAGAAGAACAGATACCATTGAGAACCAACAGTGAATGAATGTAAGCCAAACTAATTTATTCAGAGATGTAAAAGTAAGATATCCTTTAAGTCACCTGTGGTAGGGTCAATCCACTCAAAGGAAATATTCAGTTCTTTCTGATACCAAAGTCTAATAAACGAAGGAGCAAAAGTACAGAAAGGCAGATCATGAAGTATAAATGTGAATAAGTGTAATAAGATGTTTGTCTAAGATGCTAAGATGTTTAAATGTGAAGAAATCTCAGTTTTAACCTAGACAAAAAAAAAAAAAAAGCTACTTGGATAGCATTCAGAACATGACTATGTAGTGAATACCCACGCTAATCTGCATCCAGAGGTGGAGTTCCCAGTCCTGGAAAGCCATGGACATGAGGGAGTACATCCAGAGACGGACACAAAATGATCCAAGAGATGGAACATCTCCTGTGTGAGGACAGGCTGGGAGTGCTGGAGCCGTTTAGCTGAAGCCTGTTTAGCTTTAGGGTTACCTGATGGTGGCCTTTCAGAGGGCAATTAAGAAAGAAAGGGACAGACTCTTTAGCAGGGTCTGCTAAAGAGCATGTCTACTGTGACATGGCAAGGGGAGAAGATTTCAAACTAAAAGAGGGGAGTTTTAGATTTGATTTAAGATGTTTCTTATGATAAGTGTAATGAAGCCCTGTAACAGGTTGCCCAGAGGTGTGGTGGATGCCACATTCCTGGAGACATTTAAGTTCAGGCTGGGTGGGGTTCTGAGCGATCTGATGTAGCTGTAGATGTCCCTAGTCATTGTAGGGGAGTTGGATTGGATGACCTTTAAAGGTCCCTTCCAACTCAAATGATTCTACTATTCTATTATTCTAATTAAATATGCTTTTAGATTTAGGATGTTTTGATTTCTATGGGAAAAGTATAATACAATTAATGCAACTTAAAGTATTAAATTTTGAATGCATATTTAATTGCTTGTTCTGGATAAATGTGTTTAAAAGTAAGTACCACCAAGAGAAAATGAAACCACAATAAAAGTTGTAATTTCTTTATAAAAGTATCATTAAAATAATAATGCAACCAAAGACTTGAAGAGCTCTCTGTAACTGTTTGCAGATTGTTTTTGTCACACACTTTCTTGACACATAATATTACAAACTACATTATTCTTAGATCAAAGTAATTATTCATAGGAACATTACTTGCATGGGAACTCATTCTTTTAGGAGTTGAGCACTGCCTCATTTCTTTCCAAATTTATTCATAGCAGCCTTATATCCATGTGTAAGGGTATGTTTCTGTAAACATTTTATTTAGAAAGAAAATTATTCTTCCTCTATTATGTTATTATATATGCTGTGATGCTGGCATAGACTCACTTGTGGGACACAGCTATGAAACTCATTAGCAGATACGACCATTGTGATTCTGGAAACATTCTGTAAAATAATAATGAGAAAATTTTATCTATCTTTGGAATTGAGTAGAATTATTCCAGTATATAGTGAAGATCATTCTCAGCGGAAACTGTGTATTATTTGTATATAAGTTCAATTTACTTCTGCCATTCTGAGTGCACAAAGTATCCACCAAGTATCCATACATTCAAGCTGAATGACTTTTAATCCAATATTAATAAATTTGTATTTAATGAATTTACACAAAAGAATCTAGAGCATATCGTTGCATCTGTTCATGCAGACTTTAAAAGAAATTTATTTACAAAAATTCTCCACAACTATATTGATTTCACAAGTCTACAGGAATTTTTAATTGATGCTCAGCAAGTATAACCTTTCTATTATACTTCTGCTTATCGTGATTATTTCAAAAATATGTTCAATCTTGTATGACTTTTCTGTAAAGATTCAAATAATATTATCTTTCTGAAAAGCTATTTGTATTGACAACCATTTTAAAATATTTGTATGCTTTCACATAGAAATGTATGGTATTGAAGTCTGTTTGAATCTACTTTTTATATTTTTACATCACATTCTACTTCATTCTCAAGAGTTTACCACTAAACTTTGCATGTTATATGACAACTTCCACAGAACTGAAAAGTCTAAATGAGAGATCTTTTCCTTTCAATGACAATTAGATGGATTTCTCTCATTTCACAATTATATGTATACCAGCAGAGCTATTCAACTTATCTTCAAATGGTCATAATTCATTTCTGAACAATAAAGCAAAAATACAGCTTGTAGATAAAATGTAGATGGTATGTTTGGTAGATCCAGTTGACATATATACAGTAGCTCACCAGCTACTGTATCTTAGTATTCTCCAAAAGGATGTGATTTTTCTTTCTGTCCTGTGTGTAAGTTGTCTGACATAATATGGTCCAATAATTCACTAATAAATTTTATTTGCTTGTGGCTTAATTATTTACTGTGACAATCCATGTAAGTATTGCTGACAACTTCAAAAATAAACTGAAGAGCTAATGTTCTTCCATAGCCTTTTAAATGGAAAAGAAATCGTTACCTTGTTTTCCATAAAAAGTCTTCCAACAATTCTTCGCCCACTCAAACAAAATAAAGATACATGGTTATATGCTCTTAACTTTACTAAATTAGAAACTGTAAAGGTAACTAACTGAACCATTAAACTGTCTGCTAGAATCATAGGTAGTTGGATCTTAAGTACTAGTTGAAAGATGGGAACAAAAACAAACAAAAGAAGTAATTTGTTGTCATGATGATCTAAAATAGTTCCATGTTTCCTGTGCAATAAACCTACTGACCATTAGTTCACAAAACACTCACAAAACACTGCAATAGTGTGCAACAAGTTGTTTGTTAAAATGCTATTTGCTGAGTTCATTGCTGTACGTAAGAAAAAGGAAAGGAAAGGAAAGNAATATTCACCAAGAAATATGTTCAGAAGGATTGGTGTTATTTTGGTTTATTTCTTTAATCTGTTCCTGTGATTCAAGCCTTTGTTATTATTAGAGGATACATTATCACCTCTTCAACAGTATATTCACTATCTTCATTAAAGTGTTGAATAAAGCTTTTTCACAACTTTTTAACAGAAAATAGTGGGTGTTGGAGAATTGAGAAGCTTTTGTCTTTCTTGTTATTGTGATTCTCTTTTTGAGCAGGCTTGCCTGAACATGACAGTGCTAACACACAATAATAGTCAACAATTCACTGATTAATGTAGGTGGGCTAAGCTGAATTTGAAGAATCATCACGAAGTAAAGTATTAAATATCAAACTAGTATTTCTAGATAGACGTAGCAGAATAATGAGTGTTGCATGTTTGCTAAAGGAGATGTAAAAAGAAACATTGAGTGGAAATTGAACTTCTGGATAACACGTCAGTAAATACAAAATAAAAAATATCTTTTGTTTCTCTCATGTCCTGCAAGTGATTATAAGAACATGTTTTTTCTGTTAAACTCTCATGTGATTATAGTGGTACAAGCTTAATGCATACATTTGAAAGTTTTCCATTCTGAATCAGAGTGAGTGCTAGATAAATATTGCAAACTTGAAAAAAAAAAAAAGTGATCACAATGAGCAGTTTTACTTAACTGTGATAAAATCAAACAGTACTGCCATTTTAAGTTGGAATATCTCTGACTGCAAATACATGATATTCGGACTATGAGTTACCATTGTTATACGAGAACAATACTTTTGCACTTAAAACATGTGATAAGTCACTTAATGCAATTTGAATATTTTCCTATATTGTATTAATAAAAATATTGAAAGAACATAAAATAAGCAATTTCAAGAAGTAAAGCAATTTTTCTCTGATCTTTGTTAATTTGCATTTTATAGAATAATTACTTTGTTGTTGTTGTTGCTATTATGTCTGTATACATACAGTACTGGATTATATAGATAATAAGGTAAAATATAAAAATACATTTGAAATCTTATTTCTACATATTGATTAAAGAATAAAAATAATTAATATATGATAAAATTGTATAAAGAGCATCACAAAGAAAGTTTGATTGAGGTCTTAATGGAATCTGATCTTGACCAGAGAACAAAATAAGATGCTACAAAAATTTCCTTTCAAAGCAGTGGGATATCACCCTATCTACAGACTACATTATAACAAAGTAGAAATAACTTAATATCAAGTTGAGGGATAAGAACTATATTTAAGTTTACATTGGAAAATGACTGTTCTATTTCAAATACATACTTCAACTCAGAAAATGTTAACTTTAACTAGTACATCCCCAGGAGGAAAAATTCATGCAAGGGAGATGTTTGTACTTGGCTTTTAAATTCACATGATGTAGTAAAATACTTCTTTAGTAAATCTTGAAGACTTTTTTTCATATCATCGAATTATCTTTTCCTTTCTGTAGTATGTAACTAGTGAATACCAAAAGTTTTGAGTTCTTCTTTCTTAAGTGGGATTCTGCAATTTCAAATGTTACTGGAGGCTAGCCCAGTGTAAAGCATCAACATGGATAGGAAGACTTGAAAAGTAAATCCTTATGTTCTTTTTTCAAGGTAAATCTGCACATTCCAGTTGCATTTGAGCATATGTCAGGAGGAAAAAACATTATTTATGAAAATATATTATTTCTGGAATATAATTCCTGCACATACAAACCACATAGTAAAAATTCCTAAAAATTGTCAAATGATTTGTAGTCTTAGAGATGACAGATTCTTGCACTGGTAAAGAGTTAACCACTGTAATCTGTAAAATTTTAGCAGCTAAGAAATGGTACATTATTGTTGCTTGTTCTCCTGACTTTCCTCTGTGAAGACAAAAATACAGAGCATATTCAGTGCAAAGGAAATTTCCTAAGGCAACTGAACCTGATTTTCAGGGTTTGCATACCAAAGGACAACATTTAGTCTTCAGATGAATTGTTGTGAGTCTTATCTTAAAGCCTAAGGGCAAACTCTGCTTCTCGGTCATAAATACTCAAATGAATACATTTATTTATACTTACAGACAGTAGAACTGATTTGTATAGAGACCTTAATGAAAGTCACTTTGTAAATTGAAATATTCACATACATATATATACACTTATCTCCATATACGGATGAATTTATGTCTTTAACTATTAGCCTCTAGTCATTGTTCAAAGAAGAATATAAATATTGAAAAGATGGCCCATTTTTATTCTTCTGTCTGCATTTAATTTTAGACAATCACCACAGACTGAGCCCTGTAAGACTGTCTCCTACTTTCATATCTACTCACTCTGTCTGATGGACGTATTCTTGTACTGAGTGGCATCCAGTTTCCTCATGTAGCAGCTTTACCTCAGCTTTGCCTTATACCCATGTAAGCATCCCCCTCACTAAAGAGCTATTATTTTAATTGCTTAGTGTTTCTAAAGAAGAATGCCAGTGTAAGCCTTGAAGGCCTCACTAAGCATGTAGCTCTGGGACACTCTCTTTGACCAATCAGTTTCTGTTAAAGAGTTTTCTAATATGCTCTGGTCTCCTGAATCAAATACATTACATTAATGTGAGTTCAGAAAAAAATGTATACACCAAATTCAACATATGCCTTTATTTTTCAACTAAACACATTTTTTTTATACTTGCAATTGGCCCTGTTACACACTGACCTTCAGGATATCTTATTTGCATGCCTCCCTAAGCACAGTAACTGGAATGCAAAGCGACATTCGATAGCACTAACATACATATACTCTTTCCTTAGCTTGACTGAAGACACTGAATATAAAAGAGTCATTAATGATAGCTGTAGGAAAGCTTTCTATTTTACTTTCTTAATAAGGTGTTTTATGATGTACATACTTTGGAATTCTGAGTTCTGGCATTCAAGTCAGGTTTTTATAAGAATATTTGTAGGGTTTGTTCAGATTTATCTTCTAAAAATACCAAAAAAAAGGAGGAAGGCAGAGAAGGGAATTATCATTTTTATAGTAATGTGCTTGTGTGGATGACATTCCTATGTACCATGCCCAGACATAGCCAGAAAATGTAAAAGAACATGTGCAAGGAAATGTGTGAGAAACTTTGCAGAATAACACACACAGAAAAGCAATCTTAGATTTGCGAGAAATTATGCTTCCTACTAATATTAGCATAGGCAAGTGAAACCTTATATTCATTATTATTAAACAAAAAGTTGGCCCAAAGGAATACAGAAGAAGCACTCCGAAAAGATCTGGTCCTCCATCTTTTTATCCTCCAGGAAAATAATTAAACTTTTATACCAACTAACATAGATTTACAATTTTAAAAACAAACAACAAAAATGAAACAAAAACTTATTCTGAGATCTTGGAAATACACTTGACTTTGTATTGAGTTTCAGAATTTGAATAAGTTTATTCACGTTATCCAAAAGGAGGCCGTTTCTTACATATGACTTTAAACAGCAAAACCAAATAACTTATTTAGAAAATATGACACCAGATGTGAACAGAATAATTGTTTACCATGGACTTCTTGATCTATTCCATTTGTGATAGCATTAGAACACAAAATCTCTCTTCTCGCATTTTATTGACCTACAAAATGTACAATATAGGACCATAATTCTCAAGATGCATGGGTTGGACTAGATGATCTCTAGAGATCCCTTCCAACACCTCCAGTTCTGTGATTCTGTGATAGAATTCAAAGCTACATGAAGTAGCAGGGCAGTAGTGTCTATGCACGTGTACATTGATTTTTGTAATTAAAATTATTATTCACATTTTTAGTACTGAAAATTGTGTTAAGCCTTGTCTGGAGAGTAATATATGAAATGAAAATTGTGGTGAATTTCTAGAAGAAGACACAATAAATTGCTATAGATTGTACACTAATTGAGACAGTATATTTAAGACACAGATGTGCAGTTAGTTTTTACAGACTTAGTGTAAGAATATTCACAAGACTAATAGGAAATATAGGTCAAGTTGTTCCATTGTCAGAATTCAACTTATGCTGATATGTTCTAGACCATTGTGGCAAACAACTTTTCTGACATTTCCTTATATTAATAAATTTTAACATAATGTTGATATCTACCTTACAGTCAGATATAAATAAATAAATAAATAAATAAATAATGCTACATACATTTTCAATCAAACACCATAGTTTTTTGTTTGTTTTTTTTTCATTTTTGCATAAGCCCTTAATTTAACATCTCTTTTTTTCCAAAAGTTGTATTGTTTAGGTGAAATATGGTATGTTTTACTATATTTTTCAAAATCTAGCTTCTGCTTGATCCAAAATAAATGTATGAAGTGCATCATAAAGTCTTGCTATTACAGAAATAAGATTTCAGATACTGTTATTAAAAAGTCAAAATTCTTTCAACTTCCTTCTTCTAAGATTTCATAAAGTTACTTAAAATTTTTTATTTGTTCTAGTTGCGTAGATTGCTCTAAGTCTTCTTCAGAAATAAATCTAAAGTACTCAGGAGCAAAAAGAGTTCTGCATTGCCTCCTATCTTTCTGTTTTTAAAGTGAAGTCTCATAAAATACAGATCTAATTATTGCATTGGCTACATTCCTCATGTTTCTTCTGTTTTAGGGTTGTTGTTTTTTTTTTTTTGTGATGTTGCTCTTTACTGAGGGCAATAAAATGCTGCCAATGAAAGACTTCTAAGTGGTAAGTTCATGCTATTATGGTTAGGCAAGCTTGAACTTTTTTTTCAGCAAAATGATCCTTCCTCTGTAGTCTTTATTGCAGTGTAAGTTTAGCAGGTATATTTCCCGTGGTTGGGCACTTGAGTAAGGAGAACCTAACCCTACTGATGAGCTCAAAAAACAGCTATATCAGGTGCAGGGAAACAATTCAAAAAAACAAAAATACAAAAACACTGCATGTCTGTGTTTCTTGATCAGTGACACAACAGAAAAAGTTATAATCTTAATTAATTTATACTTTTTTTCTGTACTTTTTTTCAATAAATAAGCCTGTTTCAAGCATTACACTACTTGAAAAATATGTAGGTGTAGATGGTGATTCTGGTATCTTTTTCCAGCACAGTAAAATAAAACAATAATTAATAGGTACTGTCATCCACCTCTCAGAAGAGATCTGGATAAATACAGAAACGCGTGATTACAGAACCATTTTTCAATTGTTATTCCACTGAATTGAAAAATACAGTGAAAAGCAAAAAAAACAACAACTCTCTTTCATTTCAGTATTTGGCAGACATTTTGTTGATCTAGTAACAGTGAGATTTAAAAAAATAGAGTTTGATATTACATTAGCACAAACCCAAAGGCTTCTAATCTGTGATAGACATTAATGATAATGACATTTTCACTGACCTCTTAGAATCCTTTAACTCTTTCTGTACAACGTTTTGACATATCCTTCCTTCCAATTAAATCTGATTACCACTTGGTTGAATGANTAGCAGAAAGAAAAAGATTTTACATTTTTGTCTCCATTTTTTTTTTTCATATCTGGTATGTTAATTCAGTAAATAGAAAATTGTTTTTTTCTTGCAGCATGTATACAAAACTAGGAATAGATTCTGCATAATTTAAGATGTCTATATCAACAAAAAATTTGTAGAGCAGTTGTAGCAGACCAAGGAAAAACACTTTATCTATGGTATGCCTGGGATTGTCTCAAGCACTTGTAAGATGAGATCATATCCATGGCAACAGACTAAAGGCTAAAGCTGTGGTCAGAAGAAGAAGCCCTGTGGAGACAAAATGGCCTTGCTATGGCCAAAACTCCTCTGTTCAAGAGGGACAGAGGGATCATTAAATAATGCAGTTGTTGACTGCAGATTAGTCACTGGATGTGCTGACTACAGATTCTGCCAAAATTTAGCAGACATAAATGGATGCCTGACAAAAGCTCGAGAGGTATTTTGGAACTCTAGGACTTTGTAACTTCAATTCTGGACAAGTACCGAACAGTGAAGACTCCTGTTGGCTGGACCAATGCTGGAACATAAACCAGTGACCTCTTTCTCAGTCCTCTTGATGTTGTTAAGTAATGCAAGGGTTATTTTGATTTCTTACAAAGATCCATAGTTTAGTCGCACCACTTAGATAGATATAATTGAAGGAGTGCCAATAATTGAAGATAATTGCAGTACAGATATTCTCACTAAAACTGATGATTGCACCTGGACCTTGAGTGTCATTTCACCTTAATCTAAGCAAGGAGATTTGCTAACCTGGTCACTTTCCCCTCCCTTCATGGATGGAATGTGACAGCAGTCAAAGGCTTTACAATTTTTTTTATAAACATCCCAAACTCGGTAAAACTAAACATAGAAGAAGATATATTTATATATTTTTCTTTATTGAAGCTCTGGGGCTTCCAAGAACTATAAACAAGACTTCTTCACTCTGATTGTAAGTTTATGTGAAAATTTCTCTGCATTGTCAATAAGCCGAATATACACTGACTTATTTTGGCCACTACTCTCAGCAGCTCCACATATTGGGCAGACAAAGCTTTTGAAAGATTCATTGTCAGTTATTACGAAGACAGATGGGATTTCCAGACACTCTGCACTCCAGATAACCTTACAACAATGGTACTAAGTCACGAAGTTACTGATTTTATATAACCATTGAACTGGACATGCAGCTGTCATCTGGAATCATTTTGAGCCATGATATACAGAAATGTAAGCCATTTTTATTCACAAGGTTAAGTGTAATTTCCTGATGGTTTGGTGATGACAGTTCTTTAACTTGTGTATTTTATACTAGCTTTCTATACTAGAACAAATATGTACAAACAAAGCATTGACTTTTACACTTACATATTAATAAAGGAAATTAGACAACTATAGGCTTTTACAACTTTCCTTCTGCTTATATTTGCNTCCTTCCAATTAAATCTGATTACCACTTGGTTGAATGTATGTTCTCAAGAGCAAAAGGAGAAAGTGTTCTCTATTGTCTTTTAAATTACAGATCAATATGATGACTGCATGGCACTTAATTAGCAAAATACTGGGTAGAATATATTTTGTAATTTAGCTTCTATCTGACCTTTTTATTACAGGAGCCACTGATGTGTGGGTTACTATGGGACTAAATTTATCAGGAGAGCTAGAAAGAGATTAAATGTTGCAATTTTTTATTTGTAAATTTTAATATAAATATATATAAATAAAATAAATAGCAGAAAGAAAAAGATTTTACATTTTTGTCTCCATTTTTTTTTTTCATATCTGGTATGTTAATTCAGTAAATAGAAAATTGTTTTTTTCTTGCAGCATGTATACAAAACTAGGAATAGATTCTGCATAATTTAAGATGTCTATATCAACAAAAAATTTGTAGAGCAGTTGTAGCAGACCAAGGAAAAACACTTTATCTATGGTGTGCCTGGGATTGTCTCAAGCACTTGTAAGATGAGATCATATCCATGGCAACAGACTAAAGGCTAAAGCTGTGGTCAGAAGAAGAAGCCCTGTGGAGACAAAATGGCCTTGCTATGGCCAAAACTCCTCTGTTCAAGAGGGACAGAGGGATCATTAAATAATGCAGTTGTTGACTGCAGATTAGTCACTGGATGTGCTGACTACAGATTCTGCCAAAATTTAGCAGACATAAATGGATGCCTGACAAAAGCTCGAGAGGTATTTTGGAACTCTAGGACTTTGTAACTTCAATTCTGGACAAGTACCGAACAGTGAAGACTCCTGTTGGCTGGACCAATGCTGGAACATAAACCAGTGACCTCTTTCTCAGTCCTCTTGATGTTGTTAAGTAATGCAAGGGTTATTTTGATTTCTTACAAAGATCCATAGTTTAGTCGCACCACTTAGATAGATATAATTGAAGGAGTGCCAATAATTGAAGATAATTGCAGTACAGATATTCTCACTAAAACTGATGATTGCACCTGGACCTTGAGTGTCATTTCACCTTAATCTAAGCAAGGAGATTTGCTAACCTGGTCACTTTCCCCTCCCTTCATGGATGGAATGTGACAGCAGTCAAAGGCTTTACAATTTTTTTTATAAACATCCCAAACTCGGTAAAACTAAACATAGAAGAAGATATATTTATATATTTTTCTTTATTGAAGCTCTGGGGCTTCCAAGAACTATAAACAAGACTTCTTCACTCTGATTGTAAGTTTATGTGAAAATTTCTCTGCATTGTCAATAAGCCGAATATACACTGACTTATTTTGGCCACTACTCTCAGCAGCTCCACATATTGGGCAGACAAAGCTTTTGAAAGATTCATTGTCAGTTATTACGAAGACAGATGGGATTTCCAGACACTCTGCACTCCAGATAACCTTACAACAATGGTACTAAGTCACGAAGTTACTGATTTTATATAACCATTGAACTGGACATGCAGCTGTCATCTGGAATCATTTTGAGCCATGATATACAGAAATGTAAGCCATTTTTATTCACAAGGTTAAGTGTAATTTCCTGATGGTTTGGTGATGACAGTTCTTTAACTTGTGTATTTTATACTAGCTTTCTATACTAGAACAAATATGTACAAACAAAGCATTGACTTTTACACTTACATATTAATAAAGGAAATTAGACAACTATAGGCTTTTACAACTTTCCTTCTGCTTATATTTGCCTGACTATTGCAAGTACGTAGAAGATAAAGACTAAATGATATGAATAGTTATTTTCATGGCCACAGAGTTTCTATTTATTCAGCAAAATACTAATTTGTCTCATCAGAGTTGTAACTAAAACTCAAAATATAAGATTCCCCCAAAACTGGTTATATATCTCGGTAGTAGAATGATTGTTTCATTGGTGGCCATTGTTGTAAACACCATCCTGTTCACATGCCAATCATGTTCCATGGGATGACTATCAAATATTAGACATTAAAGAGTGACAAAACTCCTTGGAGTAAAGGCAAAGTTTATCAGGAAACATAAGGAAACCATAAAAGTTTTAGCATAAGAAGACAACAGACAATTGTTTTCTGATGTTAGTGTACAAGGTACTGAAGCTCATCCTGTGTGTATTTTCTTCATGATGGCATATAAACATGTGTTTACAGGAGGCAATGCAGTAAAAGATAATAGTGCCGGCATTTTTATACGTTTTTCTCTCTCCAGTTAATGATGATTTAGGGAAAGCTGTGGTAAAGATCAGTACTCTCTAACTCCTCATTATAGACTGTGCTGTTTCATGTTAATTAAATGGCCTGCTTCCTGCTGAGTACCTGAAACTGTTAGGTTTAAAATTTGAAAATATATTCTGTCATGGTACAACTACCACCTTTCCTGATGCTTCTTATCCCCTGTTAGCCTTAGACACCTGACAGAACAGAATCATAGGCAACAAAGAATTTGAAAATAAAACAAACAAACATACAAACAAAGAGAACAACTAACCAAGAAAGAAAGCAAACAAAGAACATACAACCAAAGCCAAGCCTGGGAAGGCCTAAATGCTCACTGGATTGGCAGTAGAAACAGTAGACTTACCTGAAGACAAGGACAGGGACAAAGACAAAAGGCATGTGTTTGTCCCAGGTACACTGAAATTGCCGTGATTTCTGGTGATTGAAGGCCTACCTAGCCTTCTCTATTTAAGTGTATCTTGTACATGGTACAAAAAAATGTACATGTACATCTAAAATGACCCTGCAGGAGATTCCGAACAGCTTCTCAGCATGATGTGTAAATGCTGCTCTGTTCTACTAATCTAAATCTGCATAAAGTATGACGAAAGTAATGTTCCATATACTGCAGTAATAGGCATAAAATCTGAATCTTGTATTCAGCCCATTGTATGAAGTATTTAAATATCAACTTAGGTTGATAGGAATCATCATAGGAATGATGATGAGGAATAAAAGAGTTCTACATTAAATTCTGTATATCCACTCATGCTGGAAAAGAGTATTCCAACCGCGACCCATTACAAAATTACCAGAAGAGTGTTCTAGATTCTTATATTAGTCAGCAAACTGTTTTCTGAATTGAGTTTTTCACTTAATCAGTGTGCAGAAATGACAGTATACTGGCATGTCCAATCCAGGAGTGACTTCTATCTGTCATTGTATTAAAAATCATTAATAAGCACTAATTCATAATGACCATTACATAAAAATCATTGATTAGATTATGACCCATAACAAACTTATTATATATATATACATATATAAGATAAATTATGTGCATAGTTAGAGACTTATTTTTTCCACAATTTTCTCTATAAGTAGACTGTGTTGATTTTTACTTTGTTCTGTGTTCATGGGTCTGGATTGTAGCTTTTTGTAGAGGCTTTCTTTTTTAAAGGATAAAAGATCTCTTTCCCCGTCATTTTTTTCTCCTTTGATTTCTCTTGAGAGAAAAAAAAAAAAAAGGAAAAAAAAAAAGCTTTAAAACACTATCCTATCATCTGAATACAAAGACAATGAAGAACAAGATGAAAATATGGCAACTCCCTTCCTCTAGTATTAGCCTTCTTTTCCAAGGATAAACCTTAGTGGTTTCAAATAACACTAAAAGGAGTTTGTTTTTGTTTCTTTTTAAGCCTTTGTTATTAAGTGAGAGTTCGGTAGATCACACAGCTACAAGTCAGCTGCAGAATATATCTTGAAGTAAGTAGAATTAACCTCCTGACCTTCCTCTGTCCTCTGCTGTGTTGTGAACAAATATTTCTGTAACTGTGAACCAGTTTTTCATGCAAGAAAAGGATGGTTACTTTTTTTTTGACATTATTTCTCTCAGCAAATGTAGCTATAAATATAGAGAGTAAAAATATTTTTCAATACTAGGTAATTTCAATTGTATTTTGTGTGATTGCACATTTACAGTTCTACTAAATATCTATCTTTACAATGGCAAAAATGCCTCCACACTTAGTTGACTTGGGAAAATGAAATAGAGTATTTATATTAGAAAATAAATCTGACTTATTTGTTGACTAGGTCTTATACAAGAACATTTGCAAGAAGCTGCATGTATTTCTCAATGATTTTTTTTTTAAGTATACCAGTACAAGTGCAAAGGATGGATGGAAATGAAACTACAGCAGATGTTTAACAAGGAACAAGTGAAATCTGTCAGAAAAGAGTAAGAAAGAAGAAATTGTTTGACTAGCTAGTATATGAATAATTCTGCAATTTTCTGAGATTCAGCTGAGTGCAATAGAGCCTGACAATACCCTGAACCTGGCATAATTCAATGAAAATACTCCAGCAGGATTTATTAAATTTTTTAGAAATTGAAGTATTAGTACTGCAAATAACAAATGTAAAGAAAAGTTAGTTTATTTCTGATAGTGTTATATTGATTAAGACCTATGCCTACATTTTAAGGCAAAAATAACAGAGAATTAAGTTGTAATTTCAAAAAAAATTTCTCAGCTGAGGGAAATGAAATAAATAAAAAATGAGCAATCAGAATGGCCAAAAAATTATTAAAAACAAAAAAGTCATTTTATGAAACTCATAAATACATGTGACTCATAAATACGCACTGAGAATTCTAGACACAGAATCACAGAATTGTAAGGGCTGGAAGGGACCTCTAGAAATCCTCTAGTCCAACTTCCCTGCTAAAGCAGCTCCCTAGACCAGGTTGCACATTTGGGCGTCCAGGTGGGTCGTGAATACCTCTAGAGGAGAATCCACCACCCCTCTGGGCAGCCTGTGCCAGTGCTCCAGCACACTCACCTTGAAGAAGTTCTTACGCACATTTGTGCAGAATTTTCTAGGCATCAATTTGTGGCCATTTTGCCTTGTCCTATCATCACACAGCTGAGAACAGTCCAGCCTCATTCCTTTCCCTCCTGCACCTTAGATATTTATAGACATTGATCAGATCCCCTCTCAAAATATAAATACTCAGGGTCAATGGAACTTTGATGATTTGATTTGTCTGAATTTGTATCTTCAAGATGAAAACATCAGGATGGAAGATATGCTAGGGATTTCTCAAATAGAGATTTGCAAACAGTATTTACCTCAAAAAAGCTTTTAAGCTTATCCATCAGAGGACTTAGCTAAGTGAAATTTAAATACAATATGAACACCTTTTCCAAAGATCCTGCAAACTCTCTCAGCTACTACTTAATTCAAAGAAGTTTCACTTCTTTAACTGTAAATTTTCATGAAGACCTGAAATCCTGCCTCTATGAGTACCAAGATCACTTCATCTTGTTAGGACTAAGAAGCATTCGTATAATATGCATCTGTAGACATCGACTTAAATCCTCTGAGAGCCTTTCTTATTAGAGCTGGTAACAGTTTTTCTCATTCCCTGAGAAGACTGTAGGTCTTAAAAAGGGATTTATGTTTAGCATTTTAGAACGGATGGAACAATATTATATCTGAAGGTGTTCTTTTTGTATCTTTCCTAGTTTGAGGCTCATTACCTGCAGCATGCTGCCAGTTTTGTTGTCATATCACCTCTCCTTAATACAGCAAGGGATGCAGTTCTGGATTCTTCACTAGGGATCTTACTTATTGGTACTCCAGTCATAAATTGGATGCATTTTAAAGATAAAATATAAAACAAGAAAACAGAAAATTATGTGCAATTATGTGCAGAGGAACTTAGTTCAACGGTCTAAGGTAAGTTCTTCATTTCATTTCAAGTAATAAAATTGTACTCATCTCACTGAAACTGCAATGAATTATAGCATCTATTAGACTGATATAGGTAGAGTGGCCAGCACACACCTGATTTGTTGTACTCCAAGAAGAAATCTGTAAATGAGAAAGATCTCATTCTTTAAACATTTTTGAGATATGGATATTTTTCATGCATTACTCAAAGAAATGATGCAGCTATTCCTGAAAAAGTTGGTGACCTTTACCCAGAACAGAAAAGAAAAATGACTTCATTTCTTATTTGGATATTTGATTCCCACATAAGATTTGAATATCTGTATTTGCAAAAAATAGTTCAGAAATATTTGTAGCAGAACATATGGTTTTCAACAAACAGAAATAATCCTTCTTTTCTTAGTATTGGATTTTACCAGAAATGATGTACCAAAATTAAACTCAGATGACTAACTACAAAAGAGGTAGATCTTTTACATTAGGACTTTCTGGAAGTTGACAGAGACCTTTGGAAACAGAGAATTTTTGAACTGATTTAAATTTTTAAAATAACCTAAATTATATAAATCTTATAGGAAGTTTTATGTGTATTATCCTTTATTTGACTATCTCAAATGAAAGTATACAAAGTAGAGATTTATTCAGATCATATTATTTTTATTTTTAAAAATGATCATACATATATATATGAATTAACTTACTTTAAATACATATATATATGTATAATCTAATTTACTTAGAAAAGTAATAAACATTATTTTGTGGAAGACTGCTGCCTCTGACAATTTACCAAGGCAGACGGACATATGAACCACCAGGGGATGCATGCTTAAACTTCACACTTATTTATACTACTTGTGGACATAATCATACAAAATAAAAATAAATAATAATAACAAGAAACAAACAAACAGACAACCTTATATATTATCCTGGCACAACAGGACAAAAATTGTACTTCTGTAAAAATACCACACATGGCTTATTTCTGTTTCTGTCTGTATAACTACAAATTTATCTGAAATGGAATATTTGCGCCTCTTCTAGGAAGATACATGTACTTTAAAGCAACCAAGTTTTCTACTGCAAACATATCCTGAAATGTTTTAAGCTCTTCATTGTACACTTGTATTTTGTGGAGTCTTAAATACTATACAAAAGGAAACTGTACTGTACTAAAGGTGTTTTTAGCTCATGAGTATAATGAATAATATAACTTCAGCCACTAAAGAAAGATCTAAACTGGATTATTTTTGTTGTCATGCTTTGTAACAGTTCTGCAGATGCATGGATATGAGCTTGTTGGATTTAGAGAGATGTCATAAAAGCCATCTCACTACTAGAGGGGTGCAATGGAGGGATACAGTTTCTTTAGGATGGGTTGTAAAGATGAAAGGGAGCTGCCCTTTAAGAAAAAGAGCAGCTGGAGTGCGTTGAAATCCACCTAGGGATAGACGATGACCAGACTGAGAGTTTATGGGTTAAGATTAAAAAGAGAAAAGGTAAAGGTGACATTAAGGTCTTCTACTGGCTACCTGACCAGGGAGCCCCCAGCCAGGAAGCCAGTGGGACCCTAGCACCAGCTAGAGTGGTGGTCCTCTGATCCCACTGAAGTGGGAGTGATATGTACTCCCAAAACAGCTACTAGGGGGGACTGATGTGAGTGAGATGAGTACAGGGTTCCACACAGGGGCTTGGACTGGGGTCATGGGTTACAGCCCATGAGGCTGGTGCTGGCTACTGGTAAGGACTGAATGTCTGTATCTCTCCCAAACCAGCGTGCATGGAGTGTGTATTTGCTAGAAAATTTTCATCTAGACTACCTTGTGAATAGCAGGATCCTTGTGTTTGAGCTGAGGTATCAGCTAGTCAGCTGGGCATCTGGGCAGGGAGTCCATACTTGCAAGCCAAGGGGACTTTATGAATTTGATGTGTGTGAAGGATGAGCATGTGAGTTTTATTAAATTTAGGTAGACTGAGCACTGGCATTGGTTTCCCAGAGAGGTTTTGAATTTGTTCTCCTTAGAGGCACTTGAAACATTGTCTTACTCTAGGCGTTTCTGGCTGGGCACAGATCTTGGATCAGATGTCTGTCAGAGGTCTCTAACACCACCAAACATTCTGTGATTCTGTGATTATTTTTCCAAATTATTTCTAGTATTCTTAGTGATGTATAGCAACATTGTAAACTTCTGCAACTTAATTGTAAAAAAGATATTAAAAAACTTTATTTTAGAGGGATTTCTTCACAAGTAAGAGTATATATACATATACATAGATATTTTACATACCCCTTATATAAAATATACACATTTATGCATATCCTATTATTGTATATATACACACAATTACATCAGATTGGTATATTCTATTTTTTTAGTGTGGGGGAAAAGTCCTATCAAGATAAAGGCAATTGAATAAAAGAAAAGAGGTATTTTTCTCAGGTGAAACTTGCTGGTTTTATACCATTTATGCAACAATTGAAAGACAATAATTTGCCTGCAAGTTGCAAGCATTGTGTTATTTGGGGTAAAAAAATGTTTCTGAAAGTGTTACAGTTTTTTAGATATTTTAGCCTTACTTTATTCCACAACAGATATGAGATTGAATAAGAAATTTGAAGAGGGAGAATCAATTGCTTTTACAAATTTGACAAGTATTCTTAGTTTTCCATATGGAAAAGAACAGAAGAAAGCACAGCCTCTTACTGTAACAAAGAGGCCAAAAGTGAAAATCCATTGGATCGATAATAATGAGTTATTTACTTAGAGAACTGATAGTCTTTTTCTTACATGAGAAATGATGAGAACACTTTGAACTTAGAACTATAGGACTTCTTGATAAAGAAGAACAAACAAACAAGCCACTTTCATATGTGCAGCAATCATTGTAGTAAGTAGCTTTTAATAAAAACAGTGACCTATTTGTTTACTTGCGCTAATGACAAAAAGTAGTCTCCAGTAGAACTGACTTTAAGTTCCAGTGACTATAATTTTTCAGCCTGAAACAACAAGAGTATCACTAACTAATTTGTCTTCTCTAAAGGAAAAAATACATAGCTGTATCATTAATACAACATATACAGAAACAATGCTAAATTAGTTATTGAGTAGATGTCCTTTTATTTTTGAGCTCTCAGAGTCATTTCACGGAGTTCTACCCTACATTTCTTCTTCAGTCATTTTCAACTGTGCTCAGTCCTTTAGAAACTTTCTGGTATACGAGTTTCTGTGTGATACAGTCTGCTTTGAAATTTGAGACTGAAGTTGCGTTTTTCTGTTTGTGAATCATGTGAAGGAATGAAATCATTGAGCCCAGATCCCACAATGAAAATGTAGCAACTTGAGGCCAGATAAAGTATACAAGTTGCTCTTATAAGGCAAATTTGAAATGTCATTCTTGCTGCTAATGCACAGAATGACTCCATGATGTAGGATATTGACTGTAGACATGACAGGTGCAAGCATGACTACAAGGGCTATGGTGCCTTTGGTCTGTTTTGCTTAAGAATTGCTCCAGGGGGATAGAGTAAAACATGCAGTGACAGCGTGTGCTCAAGAATAACTAGACCTGTGCCTGCAAAGTCTTTATTTCATATCACACTCAATCATTGTGTTATTGCTATTTTCATTTTATGCTGTGTTTATGAGATCTTATTTATTTATTTATTTATTTTAATGATATTCAATAAATTCTTGAGCAGTCTGATTTTTAACATTTTGTCAAACATTACAGCAGATTAAAAGGGTTATTTCCCAATTGTTTCAGTGACAAACAGAAATCTGAATGAGATCTTCCATTATCTTTAAGTTATATGAAGTATGCTCTGTGACTCAGAGATAACAGAACTCTTAATAATTCTATCAATTATTTTTTTGGAAAATAAATTAAAAAAACACCTACAAGTCTGTCTGCTTAGAATTTTTATTTTCTCTCTAATTTTCTGTAACAGCTTGATTCTGCTCCATTTATTTTCACTCCTCTCTAAAGGTATCAAGTTCATACACAAGTCACGTATTTCAAGCATGGGAACAGCTACATTGTGAAATGATCTAAGTACTTGTCAGTGTTCAGTATGATTGCATTTTTTTCCCCATAACATAATTAAATGTTAGAGATTTTAATGATCTGGATTATGGGGTGTAGTATATCCTCTGTGAGTTTGCTGATGGTGCTAAACTGGAGATTGAGCCTTACAGGTTAGAGTCATACTGCCATCCAGAGGACCCTCAACAGGATGGAGAAATGGGCTGACAGGAACTTCTTGAGGTTAATGAAAGGAAAGTAGGAAGTCCTGTAACTGAGGAGGAACAGTAGAAGGCCACCCAGCTGGAAAGCAGTTTTTCAGGACCTGAGTGACTGTGTACTCCAAGCTGAAAATGACCCTGCAGTGGACCCTTGCTGCAAAGAAAACTAATGACAAAATGATAAAGCGAATGGATCATCTCTCCTATGAGGAAAGTCTGGAAAAACTGGGATTGTTCAGCTTGGAGAAGAGCTTTTTCTGGAGGGATCTTATTGATGTCTATTGATACCCAAAGGGCAGACGCAAAAAGGACAAAACCAGGTTCTTTAGAGGCATGACTGCTACCAGAACAAGAGGCAACAGCCAAAAAACTGAAACTCAAAAGATTCTCTTTGAACATCAGGAAGCACTTATTTACTGTATGGTTGACTGAACACTGGAATAAATTGCTCAGAGTAGTAGTAAGCTTTCCATCTTTGGAGATCTTCAAAATCTGTCTGGACTTGGTCCTGCACATCATACTCTAGATAAACCTGCTTAAGCTAGAGGGTTGGACCAGATGAGTTTCAAGAGTCCCTGTGAACGACAGAAATTGTTTTTACTTTTGTTGTCTCAAAGCTTGCTTCACGAGGCCTTTCTGGTTATAAGACCCTAATTGACAACTGCAAATCATCTAGATGGTTGTCGCGGCACCTCAATACCTCTGTTTATGATTGTAAAGATAAGCAGAAATAGGGGCAAGTAGTCCTTTCTGGGGTACGGCTTGGAGAAGCTGATCACCGCAAAGGACAACAATACTTGTACAAAGCACCGAAGGTGCTACTCCCTGCTGATTTATCTGTTGGGTCAGGTGTATTGCACAAACAGAGAACAAAACTTAGAAATGGGGGTAGGCATAAATCAAACTAATAAACTTGTCAATAGGAAAGCAGGATGGACATTCTGTTGTTCCAACAAGATAACCAAACAGATGTCTCTCTTCAGGAATGATGGGGAGCTCTCCCCCTTCAAGGTTTGAAAATTTACAGCAAAATTGACCCTTAGGTTTAATCNCCCTTCCAGCTTTAACCATTCTGGGATTCTGTGCTTCTAGGCAACATGAGGCAAAATATTCCCGGTAAGTCAAGGGAGCTGATCCTTTTCCTCTACACAGCTCTGGTGAGGCCTGGGACACAGTTGATTTTCTTCATAGTTTCGCGTATGATGTCATGTATGGGCTTTGAGAGTTTTCACATTATTTCTTAAGGTACAGAATATCCCTTTGTCCATTTAAGTCAGCTATCCTGATTCCATCCCCTCTCAGCTTGGGTGGGACTAACTGGGCATCAGCTGACAGGTGATGAGCAATTGTTTTGTGCAATGCTTCTTTTGTAAATATAAATCTAAATATATACATGTAATTACTGTTATACATCTCTTCTTCTTCTGTCTTAGTAAATGCTGTGTATCTCAACCTATGAGTTCTAAATCTTTATTTATTTTTTTTTTTTCAATTCTCTCCCGTATCCCACTGGGAGGGGCAGGAAGTGAGTGAACAGCTGTGTGGATCTGAGCTGCCTTCCATGTTAATCCAGAACAAGCCATGCTGAAATGCTGTGTCCTTTTCTGGACTCTTCAGTATGTGAAAGACATAGGCATACTGGAGGAAGTCTGATAAAGGTCTAGTTAAGGGACTGGAGCATCTCTCCTATGTTGAAAGGCTGAGAGAGCTGGAACTCTTCAGAGAAGGCTCAGCAGAGATCATATTAATGTCTATAAATACCTGAGGGGTGGATACAAGGAGAATGATGCCAGCCTCTTTTAGTTGTGCTTTGACAGACAAGAGGCAATGGTCATAAATTAAACACATGTAGCTCCATCTGAACATCACATTTTTAGAGTTAGTTCTACTAACCTCAGAAACCTCTTGGACTTGGTCCTGGGAAAGGTGTTCCTGCTTGCAAGGGCATGGAACCAGACAATCTCCAGAAGTCCTTTCCAACCTCAAACATGATGTAATTAGATGGTCTCATTCTGCCTTGTGTGCCAGCAAACAGTTTTTCAGTACACTTTTATTTGTACTGAGAACTATGATGACTCCAAAGACTGTAAGACACTTGCAAGTTCTGACAATGTATTTGGGAAGTTTAGTGATGACAAGGTAACGTCAATTTTATATTTAATAAGCAAAATCATATATTCTAGTTAAATTGCAGGATAAATGACCACAATTTTCATTGAATGTGAGTTATTTAGGGATTGAAAAAGATATGCTGGTGTTTTCAGTAATTTTTCTCAAGAGAAATTATTTAAAAAAATGTAATTAAAAAAAAAAAAGCCCCCCAAATAACTGAATTATTTACTATGAGTAAATAACTATGAGTTTTCCTTTGTGAAAATGTTTTACACATTTTTATAAAGACTGTTAAATATCTTTTTATTTTTTTCCTGTGGACCAACATTCAAAATTTTTAGTGTTAAATTAATAAACTCTTCAGACTACTTAGAAGAAATAATAAAGTAGTGTTTGGTGACCTATGTTTAATAATTATTGCAGTCCATCTGCTCTAGTTGCTTTCTGTAACCTTAAAAATAATATTTTCTCCTATTAATTTCAAGTCAGATTTTCTACTTAATGAGCCTGTAACTGTGAAATTGCAACTTTTCTCCCTGTCTCATGTTATTATAAATGCATCCAAAGACTCTTTCCTATTTTGAGTTCTTATATGAAAACACTATCTCCTCCAAACATAACTCTTGCTGTAAGTGAAGCATTTCTCAAAATCTCATAACACAGTCTGGTAGTTTACTTGTTTTTCATAAACTAACTTCAGGCTACTAAATATAGTATTTCTTCACTCATGTACCATAGATTCAAATTCTGAAAGTAAACACACAAACTACTTCTTGCTTTTCTTCTTGTAAGAGTATGTAAAAGGAGAGTGTTTGCTTGTTTAAGGATATTTGAACCTTTTTCATTGCAGCACTGTTTATCAAGGAAGAAAATGAAGTGATGGGAAATAAGTCTCCTTGGTCACAATAGTGATGGCATGTGAGAATATAGGGGTCTTTATTACAACAAGATTATCTGATTGAAGCTTCCGAAGTTGGGAGAAAATCACCAGAAAAAAACAAACAAACAAACACCTTTTTTGTTGAAGGTTTTCTGAGGATTTCTGGATGAGGATGATAAGAAGTAAAGAAAGGGGAACTACAGACAAAATGCTGAGACACTGACCTGGCAAAGCAGAAGTGGATAAAATTACAAGAAACAAACCTCCCAGATACTAGAGTAAGCGTGGATCCTCTGCTCCCAGATATTGCAGTGAAAGTGGTATGTGTTCCCAAAACAGCTACTAGGGACACTGACACGAATGAGTACATGGCTTCATTTGGAAAGCTGGAGTGGGCAATGGACCACAGCCCATGAGCCTAGCGCTGTCAATTGTGGGGCTGAATGTCTGTATATTGCCCAGCCTGTCATGTATGGAGCATGCACGTGTATTCACCAGCACACTTTAAGCTGGATTACCTGGTGAATAGCAAGATTTTTCCGTCTCAGCTGGTGAATCAGATGTGTGGAAGGGTCCATGCTCACATGCCCGGGGGACTTGCAAATGAGGTGTGAATGAGGGACAAATATGTGAGAGTTGCCTGCGTGCAGTAAATTTCAAGTCAGAAGAGCTGGCAAATAGATGACTTGGGAAACTGCTAACGTGGCCTGGGATCTAACCTGGGCTTCTGAAGAGGCAAGACTGACTGTGCATGTACTTGAAGTATCTGGACAGGGGTACTGGAAAGTAAGAGGGACCGTGTCAGGTGCTCAAATGGTCAGCTACTGTGTTTGTGCCTGTGCACTGTCACTAGTGAACTTCTATCATTCCAGACAGAGAAAAGGAAGGGGACTCGACTGTTTATGTACGTACAGTCCTGTGTGTAAGTGGTGCTGGAAGCAGTCCTTATCTGGGGCAATATGTGTGATGTGTTTTGTCAGTGGCCTATGGTTTGTGGAATAAACTCTATAACTCAATTAAGGGTTATAAAGCAGGTATGTATTATGCCAGTGGGTACAAGGGAGATATCTGCCCAACTCACACATCCTGTTGTTTAGCAAACAGCTATGTATAGCATACAGATAAGGATATACATAAGCACCTAATACATATTTATAACCTCTCCCCACTTTGTATTACACTGAGTTCTAGAAGCATCTCTTCAAGCTCACACTTGCATAGTTCCTCCTGGTGGTCATGGGCCAAGGTCTCAGGGATGAAGAAATCTTCACCTTCCTCATGAACTGTCCATGAACTCAAGCTGTGCACAGGACAAGTCCCCCCAGGCTGATGCTTACTTTCCAGATCCTCTCTTATTAGCAAACTTTCACCAGTCAGTTCCTTTCCTATCGACATCCAGGGTCTTCAAAGCCTTCATAAATGAATGAATCCCAGCAAGCTAAGTCTATCCTCATATGGTGTTTGTTTATAATGAACTGAGTCTTTCCAAGTTTCTGCGTTTCTCCCCTCCTAGTGTTTGTCTCATTATTGCTCATCAATTCCCCCCTGTCTTTGAACCTGGGCAAATTCTTTTGCCACGTACATGATCCATCTCTTGAAGGGGAATTGGATGATAGTTCACCTTTAAGGCATTCTCATGCACACTAGTCATGGAGGTCAAAATTGTTAATCATTGTAACATCATCCAATTCCAAATGAACAACACAGTAGAGAAAGCAAAGCTAATTAAATCTAGCACTCTTTTAGACAATAATGGAGTGACACAATTTATTCAGAATGCCAGTTGCAGTGGGGGAACCATCCAAACAGCACATCCCAGCAATGATATTTCACATCTTCTCTTACCCATTTCAGGACCCTATTTAACGTCTCCATGTCATGATGGAGTGTTATCAGGGTCTTTTTCCCATTTTCTTGAACCTCGTCCAAAATTTTGATCAAATCCTGATGTGTCAATAACTGTTTCGGTAATGTAAGATTCATTCCAATAGGTACAGACGATAATTTATGAAACACTGTATAATTAGATTTTATCAACTGGTGGGACACAACTGGTGCTGAGTAAGAAAAGTCACACCCAATAATTTTAACAAAATTACAAATACGGAATTAGAATGATCCTTACTATCTGTAGTTATCTATCTATTGTTATAGAGGTACAAGCAGTTCTCAAACACATACAACCCTGGCCAACATAAACAAGTACAGTCTTTTGACTGGCATTGGGATGGACCTCAGTGTTTATCTAATCTGTTATCTTGAGGTAATGTAAAAAAACTGCAATAGAAGAATATACAAGAATGAAACACATATAGAAGAAATCCTGACTTAGCTGGATTAAGTGAGAAATACACACTGACTTCAACTTTCCTACTGTTTCGATAACACACACCTGTTTGAAATTCAAAGAGATCTTCCATGTTCTGTCTTTTCTAAATGCAACTCCCTACTCAGCCTTAACAAATCAATACCTTAAATAGTTTATTCTTCCACAAAAGGTATTCTCTACTGAGCACCAGATTCTGAAAAACAAAACAAAACAAAAAAAACCTCACAATTTCTCAATTTCTTAAACTTGTAGTTATTGTTCTTAAGTTCAGCACTGTCAATGTATTAACAGTATTAAAAATTACTATCATTGTCTGTCATGGCTTTTTTTTTTTTTTTTTTTTTT
>VXAB01003970.1:66067-93433 GCA_013399175.1 Odontophorus gujanensis
TATATATATAAAATATAAAATATATTCTATCCATCCATATTCCAGATGAATTTAACTTATGCCTCTCCGATACATCCATAGCTTAATAACAGTGCCTATCGAATAGTTTTTAATTCCATATAATCTTTTCTATTTATTTCAGATAACTATATGCATTTACAATTGTATACAGCTTGTATTTACAAGTGAAAGCATTTGCCAAGTCCAAACAGAAGTATCAGCACTCCATAAGAACTGTTCACGTTTCAGAATCAGTTCACAGGATTGGACTCTATGGATAATAAAATAACAGAATGACACTAGAAAAAGAGAGAAGAGAAATCCAAAGCATTCCTGGAGGTCTATTATAATAATCTTCGGAGGGGTTACTATTATCATTTGTAAAATAATTGTTCATAAAAAGGACATGCTTTATTATGATATTAAACTTACACACTGCTTATGTGAATGTGTTCTTATGTGTAATAACATAATAAAATTGCAACTGGATAGATAGCTGTGATGAAATGAGCATTGCTTCAGTGGTGCATGTCAACTTATAGAATGCTAATGCCAGATGAAGTAACATTTTTTGGTTCAATGGTTAGGCTATCAGCATCCTGGAAGTCATCTCAGTGAAAAAAGTGTTGCCTATTGCAGTGTTTAAAATATCATGGATTATGGAAGTGTTTTCACATATGGTAAACAGTGAATATAAGGAATCTTCTCTCAGTTTTGAATTTTGCTTTCTAAATGTTATATAGTAGAAATAATTCTAAAATTTTCATTGTGCAATTCTAATGTAAATTATTGAAAGAGCAGTTGTAAGTAAAATTTAAACTGGAGAAATTATTTTTGCATTATGCATATTATGCATTTATTTATTATTTATCCCTTTATAACACGAATGGATAAGTACTCCCTTTTATCTTCTGTTTTATCTTTTTCAGGGGGCACAAATATGTTCTTGCCATCATCTACAACAAGGTCATGAGGAATATATACAGAGATGGCCTGACCACTTGTGAACTAACCTGCTTGAACGCTTAACAGATCTCATTCAGAAGCCATATGCTTGTGCTAGTGAATCTATTGTTAGCTCAGTTCTTTGCTGTTTAGAGTACATTGAACACCAGAATAGCTTGAAGCCTTAGTAGAGTTGTGTAGGGTTTCATATATCTGTTCCACAGATACACCACTGATTTCAGCAGTGCTGAGTTTAAATTAAGCATCTGAGCTACTTACACATTGAGAGAACTGAGTAGCTAGACCTGTAAAGTTACCAAAGAATAAACATCAAAGCAGGAAAATGATGAGTAAGCCACTGTTTCAGAGAGTTCTAATTTGTTTTACGAGCAATGTTAAATTATTATAAGTCAATGGGATTTTTTAAATAGGCATGCAAACTTAATTCTAAATGCATCAACCTTTATAATTAGGACCTAAGGTAAGAGGGCTCAAGCTCTTCTGCAGAAAGCATAAACAGTGGAAAGTCTTGGTAAATTTATTAATCTGTAGGCTGCTGATCGAACTAGTACAGGTACCTTTTACTGTGCTTTATGTGAGGTCTATTTTTCTAGATGTATTCTTAGAACACAGGTTTGCTTTTAAGACACAGATTTGCTCATGTGTTTACTAAAGTAAAAGGTCTTCACTTCTTCCAACTAAAATTGGTTAGCTGTACAATACCAATGTTAATTTTCACAATGCAAAGCCACACAATATTTATCTCTATTCAGTCCACACCCATCTGAGTCAAGAGTTTATTTGTCCACATAAATTTGAACAATGCAAACACAAATTACTTGTAATCTCAATGGGATGGGATATTTCAATATTATTTAAATGCCTAGCTGTTCCATAAGCTTTACAAGTTTATTGCTTAAAAAAGATGCCAAATATGTCTGCTATTGTTCCTGTGAAACCTTTGTAAATTTTGGGACTTCTACCACAAATAATAAAAAATAATTCTGGTTTTGCTTGTGGACTCAGATGGATGAAAGTGAGAGAGAATTTGGCACTTCAACTTTGATTTATATGGAGCCAGATTTTAAAAAGCATGTGCAGAAATGCAGATATAAGATGGAGTTAAATACCTACTACAATGTAAAAGTAAAAATAATTTCTTTCTGTAACTGAAACTTAACAGCTCTACGAAACATAGTAGCCCAACACATTTGGACTTGAATATTGTTATCTAAGTTAAAAAAACAGACTAATTGAAAATAGTTTCCAACTTTATATATATGATTTACTATGAAGATCTCTCTTTGTAAATCTTATTAGGGCTAAGGAATTTCAGTTAAAACCCTGAGGGATAGGTAAAGTCTAAATAGTATCTTCTTAAGATTATTATATCTCAGCCAACACATTTATTCTCCGTCTGTATTTTTTTCTATGATAAAATGAGGAAAATTTACAATCTTCATCTCACAGAAATTTCATAAAATTAATCATGATATGATTTTTCTAATCTTTTGCAGGGATGTGGATCAAATTCAAAAGAATTATTATATTAATTGAACAAATTGCCTTCATATGCAAAAAACTGGGGATTATTTCTAACTGCAGAGGAGAATCTGTCTCAGTATTTTCTCATTTTGGTGTTAGCTTACAATTTAAGAGTTTTAAAATCAGATTGCTATAAATATAAGCACCAACACCCCAGAAAATTTCTTTCTAACATATATTTAAATATTTACATGGAAAACATCCAGTGATTTGTGTTGACATTTTTCTATTTTCTTTTTCTATTTTTTTTATTATTTTTAATTTTAGCAAGGATGAGTTCTTAATATTTTAGGGGTACTTCTTCTTTAATTATGGACTTCTGCTCCCCTTTTCACTCTCCTTCAGAATGCACCTGCCCAGTACCCATCACTGTAGTTCTTCTCCATTGAGAAGTATATTTTCCTCCTGTTCTCATACAGTGACACATTTTTACCTGTTCAATAAACTGAGCATATTGAATTTTTAAGACTTATAATGTTTATTTTCAAGCCTAAGAAAAATTTCTATACAACTAATTTTAGCTTCCTTTAGTATGTCAGCATTTTTCTCTAGGTGGTTGCAAAATATTCAGGTTTTGTGTCGTCTTGACTACTTCCTTCCTCTTAACAAATATCTCCCTCTTTAGAATGAAACTAAGCATCGCTGTCAAACATTTTTCCCTGGAACTATACTAATCTAGAATACTCTGCAAAAACATGCATCACTAATTTCTGAATTAATTCTTAACTGTATCACATACACTTGCTGTTCCCATTCATATTATTTAATTGCTTTAAGACGAAGTAGAGTGCAACATTTGTAAATTCCATAGAAGTTTAATTGTGAATGTTGAGCAACTAGATTCTATCAAGCTTCAGTTCCTCTTGGACCTGCAAACAGATAAATAAGTTATGATTTATTAAATTGTACTCCCAATTCTTCTTTTTCTTTCTTTTTTTTTAATCTCTACAAGGTGCTTCATTTGACCTACCTTATAAAACATGACACAGAATGATAAGAGTTGGCCTTTGGATATTCCTGATCCTTTCCCCTGACTAGAAAAATAGACTAGGATAACTCATTCAGCTTTAGATGTCTAGCCTTTAGATGGACAGTTAATAATTCAAACTTTCACTTGAGACCTTATACCTGAAAAATTAGATGTTATGCAGTTAATGTTTTTGGAACTATTTCAAATAATTTATGGTAGGAAGGGACAATTAATTTTGTTTCTCCCTCACTTTACAGATTTCGTATAAAAGCACATTAGAAGGTGCTTGTGGAAATATGTGTAAGTCACTCTGAAAGTAATGCCTCCTATTTATTTCCATGGAAACTACAATAAAGAGCACAATAACACTATTTGGTAGGGCAAAATCTCAGCTACAGAGCACTATTTTTTCAGCATAGTCACCACCATTAGCTATGCATTTTCACCAGCAATGAGCAAGAGACTGCATGCCACACATATGAAATCTGCATGTCCATCCTGAATGTGGCTCATCTTTCGTGTTGTTGTCATCAATGCTGAAGCACACCAACCACTGTCCCATTGTACTGACATCTACTGTTAGTCTCCATAAACATTAAGCAAGCATTGACAAATGTCAGTTGGTGCAATTTTTTCCTTATGAAGGAATTCAATTGCACCCCTTTCCTACATACACCCTTTCATGTCAGGTGCCAGATTTGCCAGACTGCCCCTCTGCTGCCACCTGTCACACAAAAACAAAATGTAAATGAACATTAGCACGAAGGTTCTCTACTTTCTACTATGTCATGGTTTTATGATTTNCTGATATCATGGACCAACATAATAAAACTGTAAACATAACTTTTGGAGCAGCTCTCATATAAGAATTTAATGTACTAGTCTTCTGTTTGATTTATTTTATCTCTGGCTAGTGGAGCATAAACTGTGGGATGCTGGGACAGTGTCAGATAGATATTATTTGTTATATAGTTATATAATATAATTTGTTATATGTTATACAATATAGATAGTAGAAACATCCAACCTCAATGTGGCTAAACTAATTCAAGCACAGCTACACCTAAATCTGTAATACACTTACAGCTTTCTCTGTATCAATTAACTACATGTATTCTATATTATTAGTTTTTAAATTCTGTCTTCATTGTGATGGACCTACATATTACAGTTGACATTTAAAGCAAATTCTTAACTCTCTGCTCAGTGAATCTATATTATTTAAAACCATCACAAATATTTTGCTTCTTTTTACACAGTGACTAACTACATATCGTATACATATAAATATATATGTTCAATAGCAACTTCTGTTTAATAAGACCAAGCAGATTTAATAGTATTCCTTGCAGGCAAATCTTGAGTTTTTAAGAAGTGTTCAACGTACTCTTTGGTCAGTTCATATAAATTATGAATTCACATATATGAGCTATCAGCAGACGTAACAGCTTTGCAGGTGTTGAACTGAATTACACATCTGCTGACTTGAGAAGAAATTATATGTATTCCAAATTGGATATACCCTTTATTTTTCTCAAGAGACTGAATTTCATAACTGAAGCAGGCACAACATAACTATTAAAACAATTGCTTTTAAAGTTCTATTGCAACTACGCAGTTTAATTCTATTATTTTTTATTTTTTTATTTTTTGGTATGGCATTTAAAAAAAAAAAGTTTAACTTCTAGATGAACTGTACTTCATGTTACACTACTTGCCTTTACTTATAAAAATAATTATTAAATTTATTTCACAGTATATTAACATTTAGTACAAAAACTATAGAATCCATATTTGTCACTAAGCAAATGTATTGTGGACAATATAGTAATTAAAACTGATCTATATTTGCATATCTAAACATTTTGTTATAAATAAATATCTCAATTAATTTTCCTAAGAGTAAGTGTATGAAAAACACCATTTATAAACAACAGAGACTGAATGTAAAAGAGAAATAATTTAGCAGTTAGATTAGAGGAGAAAAAGAAAAGTAGATGTATTAAAATCAGAAAAGAATTTGGTCTTCCTAAAAGATAAGTAAAAATAATAGTTATTCAGACATACTGAAAAAAAGATCTTGTTATGAGACGATAATACATTTTAAACATATAATAATGAAAGACCTTGTGCTTTAATACCACTTTTCAGTGAAAGGAGATATACAGAATTTTTTATTACAGTAGAAAAGAGACATTGAATGAAATTGAAAGGCAGCAAATTTGAAGTTGATGAAACAGAAAATATTTTTAAACAGTACAAAATTAACATAGTTTTCACTGCCACAAGATATCCCTGAGACAAGAGCTTAGTTGGTTTCATGAAAGGATTAGACACTTATGTAGATAATGAAATCTCCTACAGATACTCTAGAGAGTTAAAAATAAAAACAGAAATCAGTATGCAATCTAAGCACTAGCTAAAATAGCTGGCAAAACTGCATTATGCAAGTTATTTCAAAATTGTTCATTATTGAGTTTTTTGTTCACTTTTCTGCAATCAGAAATATTAACTATTTAAAAGACAGGTGGTCCCAGTCTTGTTTTCATTCTCATCTTTGCTGGGATGAGAATTCGTTACTTTATTCTTAGTCTTTAAATCAGTCATATATATTTTTACATAGATAGACTTTCAGATCTGAAGCAGGTACAACATAACAAATAAAACAATTGCATTTAAAATTCCATTGCAAATACTTATTATAGTGACATTAATTTTTATGAGTTCTTTTTTTTTTCAGCTTTACTATTCTTTTTAATATTTTTGTAAGTGCTTTCACTGAACAATATAAAGATATATCTTACATCTGAATAAACTATAGAAAGCAAAATAATACTTAAGTGCAAGGAGCATTTTTAATGACAGAATTAATTACATTTCTAGTTGCTAATGTTAGACTGTACCTGTTTCCTGACCTGTATTTCTTAAATCTAATAATGAAATTTTTATTTTATGCTGAAATTTGCAGTATAGATGTACCTTAAGTGGTATTTGGAAGTATTCCAACCAGTGGTATACAGTAATTGACCTTAAAATTTTGTGACATCCTTTCTGCTGAGAACAATGAGATGAACTTCTCAACAAGCAGAACGCAGAGCTTCACAGCTAGGGAAATAACATAACTTCTTTATAAAACGTAGCTGTCTGAAAACATGGAAATAGTAGTGGAACAGATAAAAAAAGTATAAATGACCAAACTTTCAAACTTTATCAAGACTTACGTCTAAGAAAGTGATATACTACTGTCAGAGACCAAAGTTCACAGTCTGAGAATAAGCTCAATTTTGGATATAAAAGCGAACAACAACAACAACAAAAAAGCCAATTAATTGAGTTATGGAAAAAAAAACCCAACAACTATAAAACAGACATAGAGAGAATGTGATAGCTAGGAATTGTGAGTTTTCATGTTTCAGGTAAAAATAAATAGTATTACACATTATTGAGTAAAAAGACAAAATCTCATTTCACTCAGTTGGAACATTTGAACAGACTTGAATATAATGTTAAAATTAAAAACAATTGATAATAGTAGATAAAATAACTCACAAGCATCTACAGCCAATAACATAATTTTAATGATCCTTAGAATCTCTTTATTTTAAGTAGAATCTGTTATTCTGTTATATTATTATTCCTCATGTATTAACGAGGGAAATAATGAAACAATCAGTTATTTGTCAATTGCTGGTTTGTTTTTTTTTGTTTGTTTGTTTTTCTTCTATTAGTAGTATAACAGCAATAAGTGATATAGTCCTTTTCCTTGTTAATTATGATATTCTGTTTTACAGTTCTAGGATCAGTTTGCAAATGGTTGAAATTTTATCCCATAATATTGTGTACTCCATCAGCGACATCAAATGCTTCATGAAAATATCTCATGAAAATAACTAATTGAAACACAGAACATTTTTCTGAACACTGTCATTTTACTTCTGACAATAGAAAACTTCCAGTGAGATATATTTAAAAAAATACTTCAGAAGTTGATCCTGAAAAATAAAATCAATAATTCTGCTACATATTAAAAAATCACAGACGTGACAGAAATGGTCTTTTAATTGATTACTATAATTTTACTTGTTTCTACTAAGTGATAATCTTATAATCTTAGAATCACTCAGTTTGGAAACAACCTTCAAGATCATCAAGTCCAACTGCAACCATACTACCCCAACATGGGGAAAACGTTAATTCCTTTGAGGTTCACAGAGAACTAGAACAGACTGCTCAGAGAGAATGAGGAGTCCTCTTCCCTAGAGATACTCCAGACACATCTGAACACTTTCTTCTGCAACCTACTGTAGGAAACTTGCTTTAACACTGGAATTGGACTTGTTGATCTCCAGAGGTTCCTTCCAAACCCAATTCTGTGATTCTAAGTGATTTTGGTTTATTCTAAGTGATAATCTGATTTATTCTCAATCAGATTAGTGAAATGTAAGTTAGATTTTTCCATCATTTTTTAACGGTCAGAAGGGGTGCTATTGTTGCTAATTACCATGAATTGTATTCTGTTATTTCTATTTCGTACAAGTCTTATGATTGAAGTGAAGGATCTTGTCTCATTATATGTTTCTCCTGCATTGAATGCAAATCATCCTTAAATAACAATGTGATATGAAATTAATTTAAATAATTATATTATAGAGATTTTTAATTGAAAATTGAAAAACACGTTAAAAACGTACATTTTCAGTTTTGTCTCAGTTTTATTTGTGTGTCAGTAGCCTGTAGATGTGTGCAATATTGATCTATCCCTGCATCCTCACAAAATAACTTCTAAGTTACACACTTCATTGTTTACAATATGTAACCTCAGAAACCTGAGTTCAACTGTAGCTTAGCTTGTTCTCATGACTTGTGCAAAATGCAAACTGAGGGAAAAGAGTATATTCTTATAAATTGCAGAACATATATCTTTCATAAGTCATTTTCCTAAGGACCCTAGGATTCATCTCATTGTCCCATGGGCAGCTTGTGTGATATGCTGATAAGACATTACAATATTTTCTAGATTGTAATGACAAAACATTAATATAATAGGTCCAAATGAAATCAGATCAGTGCATTAAAGAAACATTTATATAAATATTCTAAAGCAATTTCTAAGGCAGAAATCCAGTGATGAAAACTTATGATGAAAAAAGGAAGGAAGATACTCCTAGAAAATGGGATAATCTAGCAGATGAGACATAGACCAGAGCTTGTAGACAGTTAAGGATGTCCCATTTGGGTAATTGTGAGAACTAACACAAAACAGGATATCTTCAGACTGAAATAGTAAGTTATAAAGGACAAAATAAATCTGACATTTATGTATGTAAATACTAATGAGAATATATGTAAATACTTACAAGAATGAGGTCTTTGTCATTGGGAGCTTTGTACTTTGTCATTGAGGGAAATGAAAAACAGCCTTCTCTCTCAAGTTCATTGAAAGAACAGAAGGTGGTAACTCCTTTCAGGAATAAGGACATAGGATGTAGCCTTGAGACTAAAATTAGACACACTAGTCTGCAATAAAAAAATGGATACCGCAGTAACAACTAAACAGAATAAAAAAACTGTTATGGTTGAAACTGTTGAAGAAAGAGATTGTAAACAGTGTAATAAAAATATTTTAATGGCACACAAAGTTATTAAAAATAAACAAATAAATAGCATTGAGAAAGCATCCAGTCTAGGACAAACTAAGGAGTACTATTGAAAAGTCTCTCCCTTTACATGAAATATCAGTGCAAAGATTCATTATGTTCAAAGAATGGTCTGTCCCAGATACTGACCTAATTGGCACGATTTCCATACTATGCTTTGATGCAGAGAAAATAAATAAAATCTTTTAATTGAAAAAGAGTGGAATTGCTTAAACTATAATAACATAGACAAATAATTTAGATCTCACTCTTTTGTCATAACTTTTTTGTACAATATTTAAGAGTCACTCTTATAAATCTGTTCCCTGAAAATCACTATCAAAGCATGGTTCAGTCTGCTATAGTCTGGACCTGTAATTATGGAGAGAATATAAATTGATCCTACAGTAGGTTGCAGAAGAAAGTGTTCAGATGTGTCTGGAGTATCTCTAGGGAAGAGGACTCCTCATTCTCTCTGAGCAGTCTGTTCTAGTTCTCTGTGAACCTCAAAGGAATTAACGTTTTCCCCATGTTCATATGGAACTTTCTGTGCTCCAGTTTGTCCCTATTACCCCCTGTTCTGTCACTGGGCATCACTGAAAAAAGCCTGGCCCCATCCACTTCATTTGACTCTCACACTTTAGATATTTATATCTGTCTTCTCCATGCTGAGCAATCCCAGGCCTCTCAGTCTTTGCTTGTATCATCTTTGTGGCCCTCTGCTGGACTATCTTCAGTAATTTCCTGTCTTTCTTCAACTGATTAACCCAATACTGCACACAGATGTGGCCTTACTGGGGCAGAGTAGAAAGGTAAGATAACTTCCCTCAACCTGCTGGCCACATTCATTTAATGCACATCAGGATACCATCAGTCTTCTTGGCCTCAAGAGCACACTGCTGCTTCATGGTTAATCTGTCATCCACCCAGGTCCATCTCTGCAGAATTCCTTTCCAGCAGGTCAGTGCCTAACCTGTACTGATACATGCAGTATTTTCTCCACAGGTGTCGGATTTTACACTTGCCATTGAATCATAGAATCATAGAATCATAACTCAAGATTCTGCATTCAATCTGAGTAACTAAAGAACTTCTGTAAATCATGTCTTTTTTCTTTTTTTTCTTCCTCCTTTGAATTTCCAGTTTGCATGAGACATTTCTAACAGAACTGTCTGCTCAGTGCAGGAAAGAAAAGAGCACTCGCTAAGTAATGCAATATTGGAACTCAGATCCATAAAAAGTAGAATCACAGTATCAAAGTAGCCATAATTGAGCTGCAGAGAACTGTAGAAGTTAGTACACTGCATACTCAGTAAGAAACTCAGTGTCCTTGAAAATGAACTCCTTTCTCATAGCTTAAATCTTAGATATAGATCTGCAAAGGGTAGTCAGTTCCATGTAAGCAATCCAATTTACCTTACAGAGACATTCTTCTTTGAATGTCTCTAGGGTTAAAAATACTTCTCAAACTCTTGTGCTTTAACATAGTCAGAATCTCACTCTGAAGGCTTTCTATGATAATTCTCTCTTTCAAGGTAAGACCTTACTGGCCTTTGCCTACTTACTGCTGTGATTTTAAAAATCAGATTCAAATTAGGTGGGTAGAATTCAGTGACCTTGCTCTCACTTCATAAAGCTTAATAGATTTTACAGGCCTGATTTATTTGTCTGGCTTCAGGAACACACTCAAAGCAAAATGACTAAGTCCCATAGTTTTATCCCTCAGTTTCATCTGCTTACTTTCAATGTTTACCTTTGGTCCTCTCTTTTGCCTGCAGAACATTATTTATGCTGCTGTTAGGCTTGTTTCCTTTACTTTATGATTGCAGCTCCATTCTCTTACTCAGTTTTTAACCTCTGCTTTCTCCTATTTTCCCTATGCAAAAAAAGAAAACAGAAAAGTTTACTTACGTTACTGAGCCAGTTCTTCCCTTGCTCTCATGTTAGGTTGTAAGCTGTGACAACACAATGCAAGCTAACAACTTCCTGTTCAGTCATTTCACTTGTCCAACAAAACACAAAAACAGAGATATTTATAGATCCCTAAATAGTTCTATTTAGTGCAAGCTTCTTGGAAATACCCCAGTACAAAAACCCTAGTGTACATATGCACTAATTATATATGTTAGGAAATAGCAGGAATTATATAAATATTTATTTCAGTTTCACAAGCAGAAGAAAATATGCCACAGAATCCATAATGAAAGTGCTGTTTAGAAAAGTGCAGTATAAATCAAATGCTTTTGAAAAGCAAATCATATGGTTTAATGTTTAGACTCTGCAAAGACCATGCTATAGAAACATGGGAGATAGATGACAATGTGGAACTTGAATAAAACATCAAAACAGTGGTGACAGGATGAATGTGTCATTTTATGTACTTAGTGCAATTTCTTTTATACAATCAAATACCTTCTATATAATGCATATATATATATATATATCCAAATCAACAACCCACCAAAAACAATTAGGAAAAAGCATGATCAATGTAAATTATTTTCCAGCTAAAGGTCCTTTCAAAATGATATGATGTGTTATCACTGTAAAGAACATACTTGTTTTTGTGGGGAGACAGAATTTTCCAAATGCTGCTCTTGGCCCCATTTCTTCTCTAATTCTTCAAATTTCAATTGCATTTGTTTCATATTAACATTTCCTTCCATGTTGATTCTCCCTCCCACTCCTCTCTCTGTCTTTGAGTCAAATCTGTCTACTTTGACTCGAATTTGCTTTTCTAGTCTGATAACCTTCTCTGTCTGGCATAATTAAAACTACAGAAACTTTTATAGTGGAGTTGAAAATCCCTAGACATATTCACGTTTTAAAAGCCCTCAGGGACTCCATAGTAAATATAGCTTACTTGATACAAGTAAAAATGACTGGAAGATGTTTTTTTTTTTTTTCTGAAGAAATCTGATATATATAGAAAGAGTGCATATGCATATGTTGGTTATAAAGTACTGTGGGTAATATTCAGCCCAACCATAATAACATATTTCTCTATGTATCCCAGTTTTAAAACTTATCTTAAAGTTTATGACTTTTAGCAGCAGCGAAACAAATTCCAAATAATTTAAATATCTAACACCACATTTTAAAGGCATTCACGGGTGCATCAAATGGCAGCATGTATCTCTGTCAGTGGTCTGATAAGAGATCTAGTATAAATTTGACCTTTCAAATACAATGGATAGCAGCTCGGCAACATCAAGCTCCTTAAGATCTCATGAATGGATTTCATCAGATTCCATGGAGTTGTGCATCTTCAGGTTCTCTAGATGGTCTTGAACCTAATATTCAATTACAATGGGCAGATCTTCCTTCTCCCAGTTCTTATATATATATACACTACCATCTACTATATATATACTACTCACTATTTGGTTGATTTGAAAAGTGATAGATGTGTATATTACTCCCCCACTGCCACTGAACTCAAGGGAAAGACAAATACAAAAGCTTTGCATATTATAAAGAATAATTAATTACTGTTGGCTTTTCCTGTAGTCAATGGATAACTACAGCCATCTCATGAAGAAATTGAATTATTTTCTTCTTTTGTAAATCAGCCTCTAGAAATTCCTCCTACTACTCTTTCAGATGTCCTAGAATAGCCTGCCTGCATGGCTGCCAGCTGCCATGTTAAAAGGGCACAGGTTTGTAACAGTTCTGGTGCCTTACCTTCCAGTTTTGGCAGTTATGTCAGACACACTAGAGCATCTCAAATATATTCAGACATCTATGTTCACATAACTGAATTGTTCCCAGTGGTGTCTGGAAAGCTACTTACGTGACCAACTGTTTATTTCTATTTTAGGATGAGCCAATCAGTTCTCAGTGGCTGGATTTTGATCCTCAGTTATTTGCTTACTGTCATTTGTTGTCCTAGAGTATCTTGAGGTATCTATGTGAATTCAGCAGATCTGAAATAAGAATGATTTGAGCTCCTCTGAAGTATCAGTTGGAGATCAAACTGTGTTCATAAAGAAATTTCAAATAGCACTGTAAGTATACATTTATATAACTAAATAAATTCATAGAATCCTTGAATTTGGAATGGACCTTTGAAGGTCATCTAGTCCAACTTCCCTGCAATGAAAAAGGGACATCCACAGCTAGATCAGGTCACCCAGGGCTTGGTCCAGCCTGACCTTAAACGTCTCCAGTGTTGGGGCATCCACCATCTCCCTGCATAACATGTTCCAGTGCCTCACCACCCTCACTGTAGAAGACTTCTTTCTTATATCCAACTTCCCTGATCTTGAAGCTATTTCCTCTTGCTCTGTCGCTACAGACCCTGCTAATGGGTATTCTTTCCTGTAGCTCTCCTTTATAGCATTGTCAGTCTGCCACCAGGTCACCTCGCAGCCTTCTCTTATCCACTTTGAAGAGACACAGTTCTCTCAGCCTGTCCTTATAGGAGAGGTGTTCCATCCCTTGAATCATTTCTGTAACCCCTCACTGAACATGCTCTAACATGTCCATGCTTCTCCTTGTATTGAGGACTCCAGATATGGATGCACATGGTCAGGTCTCACTGGTGCAGAGTAGGGACTAAGGATCATCTCTCTTAACCTGTTGATGCTGCTTCCTTTAATGCAGATCAGGATACAGTTGGCACTTTGGGCTGCAAGGGTACACTGCTCATTAATGTCAAGCTTGCCATCCACCAGTACCCACAGGTCCTTTTCAGCAGGACTGTACTCAATCCTTTCATCCCCCAGCTTGTATTGGTAGTGCATGTTGCCTTGGCCCAGGTGGAAGACCTTGCACTTGAATTTATTGAACCTCATGGCATTCTCCTGGGCCCACTGCTCAACCCTGTCTAGGTCCCACTGGGTGGCATCCTGTCTCTTGCACATATCATCTGCACCCCACAGCTTGGTGTCATCAACAAACTTCCTAAGAATGCACTTTACCCCTCTGTTGATATAATTGATGAAGATATTAAAGAATATTCATCGCAGCACTGATCCCTGAGGAACACCACTTGTCAGTGATCTCCATCCGAACATGGAGCCATTGACACTGTGTAGTTCTGACTACATAACATAATTATCACTGTATTTGACTCTACTGAATCACTGTTTTCCTTAGCAGTGTTCTTGAGTTCCTTGATCTGGCAAAGGGTTAGGGAGAATGGAGAAATATATTGCGTGAAAGGAAATCTTTCAAAAAATAATCCAGATGAGGAAAACGCTGCACAATAATTTGTGCTGTAATTTACAGGGCTCTTTGAAACAAAGACATAAAGTACACTAACAAATGAAAAACTCATTAAGTAAGAGTCACTAATAAAAATAAACAGTCAGTGGAAAAGATAAATGTAGCAAAATTCTCCTCTCCAGCACTTGATGCCTTTACAGAAAGACCATTCTTCCTTCTTGGAAAAACAGATTTCTATCTAATCAGATTGTGTTGAAATAAAAGATGAAAGGACTGTAAAAATGTCAATGACCTTTGCATTGACAAAGCCAGATTAGTCAATCATAACTGATTCCTATTGTTCATAAAATATCTCTCTTGGAAAGATTTATATTGTAAATGCCCATATCTTTGTAACCACTGTAAAATTGAGTTTTTCTCCTGGGAAATAACAGTCCTTTTTTTTTGTTTGTTTGCTTGCTTGCTTTTTGTCAGGCGAGGGCACGGGGTGGGGAGAAGGGAATCTTGGAATGAGAAGCGAAGTGTTTAATTTCACTATTCAGTGAAGATGCTCAGATTGAGATAAATCTGGATCTTACTGTGATGACACTTTACTTGTATTTTAAAGGTAAATATAAATTTTAAATTTTATAAACCTTGTGCAATTTATATATTCGACAGATATTTAAGGTGGTATAACCTAATTTTGTATGCTAGTTTATAACAAATAATCAAATAAAAATTACTCTTCTCACTTCCTTTTAAAATCTTTAATGGATGGAATTTTTAAAGTTTGTAATTTATTTCAAACAGACAAATTACTATAGTTAAACTGAAAAGCTCAAGAAAATTGCAGATACTTCTCACATATTGTAAAAACTGTCTTGGATGAAAAGATAACCATGCAAAAAGAGTTGGTAAAATGCTGGTGCTGCTCCAAAAGTAATGCTTTCTATGTTGCTACATTGGCCCACAACAGCAGAGACAGATGTTGGTGGTATGGCAGTAGAAGCTGAACATTACCAACAATATTTTGTTCAGTTTTGTTGCCATGTAACATATGGCAGCAGAGGGGCAGTCTGACAAAATGACCTCAGACATGGATGTGTGTGTGTGAAGCAAAGGTGTGAAACTGAATTCCTCCATGTGGAAAAAATTGAACCCACTGACATTCACTGATGCTTGCTGAATGCTTATGGAGGCCAAACAGTACATATGAGCACAATGAGGTGGTAGGTAGTACATTTCAGCAGTGATGGCAGCAACATGAGAGACAAGTCACGTTCTGGATGGACATTCGGATTTTTATGAGTGCTGCACTCAATGTCTTTTTCATAACTGATGAAAGTATATAGAGAATGATAGTGATTATGTTAAAAAACATTGTTTTGTATCGGATAATCTTCTCTATCAAATAGTGTTACTGTGCTCTTTGTATTTGTTGTAGTTTCCTGGGAAGTACATAGGAGGCATTACTTTTGTAGCAACCTATGTAATGCCCAGCCTGATTACTCCATTGTGAATTTTAAGTGCATATATATGTGTGTGTGTATTCAATTTAATTATAACTTGTGCAAGGGAAAATTGAGAGAGAACAAGAAAGTACTTACCTTCCCCATCCCAAACAGAAGTCCTGCCAGTCTGTTTATAGTCATTTTCAATTCAAGTGGAAATGTTGAAGTAAGTGCCTGTGAGGTTGAAGCAAGCAGCACTCCTGAAAGTGGAATACCTAGCTGATCAATCTAAATGTTTTGTTTAGATTTAGTTGGAGTGTTTTTTATAAGTTTAATGTAGATCTATATATAGCATGCAAGCTTAAACAGACAGTGCAACAGAAAGAAGATCTATCTTTCATTCACTAATAGGACAAAATCAAAATAATCCACATTTTCTAGGCACCTCAAGTGAGTTGTTTTAAGACAGTATCTGGGTAGGCAAACAGTAGAGTTTATTGCTCAGATGAATTTCTTGAACAGAAATTATCAGACTTGGGCCAAATGTTTTCATTATCACCCAGAATTACATTACAGTCATAGCTTAAAACATGTCGTGGTGCTAGATTATTGTACACTGAAACAAGCTAAGTAGTCAAGTCTAACTGTGAATTTGGAATAATATCACACGGCACTGCTAAGTTTAAGGTCTATTGAGCAGTTGTGCTCACAGCATTCCTGCACTGTTGTGAACATGTATCACCTTCTGTTACCATTCAACCAGATTTGATCATTTTTTTTATACTGTTTTATTTCCACTTGGAGAATTCAATATTGTAATGAGATTCAGCTCTTAAAATTCAGAAAATCTTTTATACATTTGAAGTTGACTATTTTTTGCTCTACTGGCTCAAATTCATCAGTGTGTTTTTGTATTGCATAACTACATACACATGGGTGTAGTACTCTGGATTCAAGATAATTCTGAGTAAAGGAGAGTAATTACTGCCCTTTGTTTGCTGGATATGTATGTACTGATGCAGCCCAGTAAGCTGTTAGCATTCATTGCTGCCAGGGCACAAGGATCCCCAAAAGGATCTCCAAGCATTTTGCAGCAGAGCTGCTAAGCAAAGAAGCAGTCCTAAGCCCGCACATACAAACTCCAGCAGGGGTTTGTACATGAAGGTGCAGGAGTTTTCATTTGGTTATAATGTGGTTCCTTTGACTCATACTACCAACCTGTTTAGATTGCCCTGGATGGCAGACATTCCTTCACACACTTTGAATACACACACACATATACACACATACTTATAAACACAGTTTAGAGCTGTCCACAGTTCAGAGTGTAGTCTACCTCCTTCTCCTTTAGGACATTGATGAAGGTAGTAAGCAGCATAGGATGCAAGACAGACCTCTAAGAAGCTGTACTTACAAATGGCCTCTAAGTAGATTTCAAACAGTTAAAATCATTGTTTCATCAAAGATCAGAATCACCTTGTTTTTGTTTCTCTTCAGGGACTCTGGAAAGATACTAGAGGTAACAAAATTCAAATAATAAGTCCCACAATTAAACAAAAAATGGTATGAAATGGTTTCTGGCAAATATGTTTTATTTTATTTTATTCTATTTTATTTTGTTATTTTATCTTTAATATCCTATATCAGGGAAACTATGCAGAGTATGGATCCTTTTTTTTATTTTATTTTTTATTTTTTGTTCTGTTTCCAAATATTGCAGGTAATTCTCAAATTACTGTTTGGTTATCAATCTTCTTTCAAGATCTTCATTTCATTTTTTTGTAAGGAAGCAGTATTCATAGAATCATATCACAGCATCATAAAATGGCCTGGGTTGAAAAAGACCTCAAGGATCACACAGTTTCAATCCTCCTGCCATGGGCAGGGTCACCAGCCACTAAACCAGACTTCCCAGAGCCACATCCAGCCTTGCCTTGAATGCCTCCAGGGATGGAGCATCCACAACATCTCTGGGCAAACTGTTCCAGTGAATCACCACCCTCTGAGTAAAGAACTTCCTAATATCTAACCTAAATCTCTTCTATCTTAATTTAAAACAATTCCTCCTTGTCCTATCACTATCAACCCCTCCTGTTTATATGCTCCCTTCTAATATTCAATAATATTACTACATTTATGGCAAATTGACTGCCAAAATGCTGAACGCATGCATATTCACTTCTACACTTCCTACACTGACAGCTGAAGTAGCAGATTGTTGAAAGTTTTAACCAGCATCTTTATATTAATTGATTTCTTAAGATATTTTGTCTTACACATGAGGCAAAATTCTGTCTTTCCAGAGTAAGTTACTGTATCATCTGTGATAATCTTTACCATAAATAAATAAATTTAAAATAGGAGTCCAACACAGGAATGGATGCTCAATTGGACACTGGATATGTAAAGAATGTAATAATGATCTTGTTGGTGACAAACTTTGCACATAAAGTTTTTTAACAGGATTAAGAATGGTAACATTTGAAAAGAAAAAAAAAAAGCAGAACTTTGTGATAGAAGTAATTTGTCAATAAAGTGTAGATGAATTTCTATGTAGGTGAAGTGGAAATAATACACAATTATGAGTCATTATTACTCAGGAATTACATTTTAAGGGACTGAAAAGGAAGTATAATGCTATTAATTTTCAGTGAAGAAATAGGGAAATAAACTGGTGTGTAACTTATAAACACATGATGCACTCACACAGAGGAAACTACAATTTGTTTTGGTGCCTCCATTTCAAAAGAAAAAAAAACACAAAAAACTAGAACTAAAGAAGTTACGAAGATGAGTGATAAGTGATGAAGCTGCTATCGAACAGGATGAAATAATATTTTACTCTAGGAATAATAAAAGAGACAAGGAATTTTCAATCAGAAAAGAAAGGACAGATTTACTAGAAATTCTACGAAGTTATTGGTATAACGATAAAGAAAAGAATGGGAAATTAATACTCAATTTCTCATAAGAGAACAAAATTACATACAAAGGAAAATAATTAAGTTCAAAGAAAATAAAAGATTAAACATGTAAAAGGTCAAGTTAAGCTTTAGAACTCATTGCTAACTATGTGGTGTAAATCAAAATTCATAGGAAGTCAAAAGAGAAGTATAAAGCCATAAGGTACTGGGAGGCAAACCATTAATGACAATTAACAGAAAAAAAACCCAAATCATCTCTGTCATTGGATGACTTTGATTTGCTGGTCACTAGGAGAAAAATCAATATAACTTCTTTTCTTATACTTTTTTCACAGAAAATTGCTGACAAATGAAGAAGAAAGGATAATCATAGAATCACAGAATCACAAGGCTGGAAAGGACCGAGTAGATCATCTTGACCAACCATCCACCCTTCACCATTATTACCACAAGCTACTAAACCATTTCTCATAGCTCCTAATCCAGACCCCTCTTGAACACTGCTAGGGATGATGACTCCACCACCTTCCTGGGCAGGCCATTCCAGTGCCTGACCACTGTCTGAGAGAAAAGTTTTTCTTATGGCTAATCAAAACCTCCTCTGGTACAACTTGTGACCATTTCTTCAGGTCCTCTTTGTTGCCTGGGAGAAGAGGCCAATCCCCTCCTCATCACAACATCCCTTCAGGAAGTTGTAGAGTGCAATGAGGTCTCCCCTGAGCCTCCTCTTCTCCAGATTAAATAATCCCAGCTCCCTCAGCTGCTTAAAACTTGTGCTCCAGACCCCTCACATGTTTCACTGCCTTCTCTGGACACGTTCCAGGGTCTAAATGAATTTTTTGTAGTGAGAGTGTCACGCTTCAATATAAAGGAGAGAGATGAGGTTCTTAGATTATGTGTATACCCAGCGTGAGATTAAGAAACAACGGTTCAAATGTTGGTCCGACCAGTTTATTACCAGTATTGACCAGGGAGATGGGGAAGGCGGACACTGTTAAGGGTGATGNATTTCAGAACCTTTGCCCAGGGCTCGCTTGGACATGTTCGGACATGTTCATCAGCAAACTTTGAGGCAATGGTATAAAATAATAGTCTCTTACAGAGGGGCACAGAACTGAACACAGAACTCAAGGTATGACCTCACCAGTGCTGACTACAGGGGGATGATCACCTCCCTGCTCCTGCTGGCCACGCTACTTCTGATGCAGGCCAGGATGCCATTGGCCCACTTGGCCACCTGGGAACACTGTCGGTTCATGTTTAGCTGAGCATCAACCAGCACCCCCAGGTCCCTTTCCTCTTCACAGTCATCCAGCCACTCACCCCCAAGCCTATAGTGCTGCATGGGGTTATCATGGACAAAGTGCAGCACCCGACACTTGGTCTCATTGAACCTCATCCCATTGATCTCAGCCCAGCAATCCAGCTTGTCTAGATCTCTCTGGAGGGCCTCCCTACCCTCAGGCAGATTGACACCACCTCCCAACTTTGTGTCATCTGCAAACTTACTGAGCATACACTCAATGCCCTCATCCCAGTCATCAATAAAGATGTTAAGATGGGCCCCAGTACTGACCCTTGGGGGACACCACTTGTAATGTGTCATCAGATGGACTTAACTCCATTAACCACTACCCGTTGGGCATGGCCTTCTTGCCAATTCCTTACCCAAAGAAGGGTATATCTGTCCAGGCCTCAGGCAGCCAGTTTCCTCAAGAGAATACTGTGAGAGACCATGTGAAAGGCTCTGCTGAAGTCTACATAGACTACATCCACAACCTTTCCCTCATTTACCAGACTGGTCACTCAGTCATAGAAGGAGATGAAATTGGTCAAGCACGGCCATGAACCCATGCTGTCTGGGCCTGATCCCCGAGATGCCATGCACATGCCATGTGATCTCACCCAAGATGGTTTGCTCCATGACTTTCCCTGGTACAGAGGTCAGGCTGACAGGCCTATAGTTCCCCAGATCCTCCTTATGGCCCTATTTGTAGATGGAGCCACATAAGCAAGTCTCCAATCCTTCAGGATCTCTTGAGTTAAGCAACAGCGTTAGTAGATGGCTGAGAGAGACTTGGCAATCACCCCTGCCATGTCCCTCAGCACCCTAGGATGGAGTGCATCTGGTCTCATGGACTTGTGGCAGTCCAGATGGAGGTGAAGCTCCCTAACTGTCTCCACCTGAATCACCGGGGATGTACTCTGTGTAGCATCCCAGACTTCCAGATCAGGGTGTAAAGTGTTCAGAGGATAACTGATCTGCCTATTAAATGCAGATGTAAAGAATGTGTTGAGGACATCAGTCTTCTGCTTATCCTCAGTGGTCACATTTCCCACGGCATCAAGTAAAATAATGAGTGAAGTGGACTTCTGATATGACTAGTCTTTTGACACAATTTATTGATCATCATACTTCTACATTATTTCTGCTTGCTCTTTTGCATTATTAAGTTTCAAGGATTTACTTTCAGTCACAGATTTCTGTTTGTTTTTTGTTTTTTGTTTTTTGTTTTTTTTTTTTTAGTTTCAGTATTTACACTAGATACCTTACCTAGTTAGAGAACATAGTAAGCTGCAAAAAATGCTAGCTCCTACTTCCACATGTGTAGCAGTTCATAATATTTTTTGGTGTTTTTTCTGTAACAGAAAGATTTTTCAAAAATTTCATTCTTTTCTTGAGTATACATTAAGTTTGATGTTATAAAAATCAGAACTGCTCAGAAGTGAGAGGAAGATATTAAAGGATTGAAGATAAGCTGTTATTGAAACTAGTGCCACAGATACATATTTTCTTATTACTATTATTATTATTTTCCCCTTAAGGAAAAAAAATCTAGAATCCTGTATGTTTTTTAGGCTGTTTATCATTTCTGGATGTATGTATTCTTTCAAGGTCTCTGCAACTATGATTATGAAAATTCACCTTTGTTCTTGAAATCTGTCAACCAATGACATTGAGAGTTAACCTTTTACTAAGGCAAGCACAACTTGTACTGAATAATTAAATTATTTCTATTAAGATGTTACTTTGTAATGAGTGCCTGCTGTAAGCTGCAGCCTTCCTCATCCTGTTCTGCTCTTGAAGACCAGAACCCTACATTCAAGAGGAAAATACAGTGTTTTCTCTCTGCAGATATTTGCCCAAGTGTTGCAAGGGGTCAACTGTGTTATGTGCCCCTAATCACATTGATGAGCTCTTTTTTTTTTTTCAATTTATTCCATGAATTTAATCAATCAGAATGTGGGAAATAAATATATAATGACATACAAAAAAATGTATGATGATACAAATTGTTGTAAGCAGATGAATAATAAAAAATCTAGTAATTGATCATTTTCTATTACTTGTCTCTTACTATTTACCAAATCAAGGCAACTACTTAGAGTTGCTATAACATATGCATATTTCAATAAATTTTGGATATTGGTGTATATGCAAACAGGTTGTGTCAGTGACATTAATGCTTAGATAGATATACTGATCCTTTTCATACAGGTGAAGAATCAGTAAAAAATTTCTAAGGAAGGCTTTTCTAATTCTGCAAATATGTAATGAATGAGGGATGCAAATAGGGACAGGTGAGAGAGAAGTGAAATGAAATGAAAATGAAGTGAAATTTCACATTAGTGAAATGAGGAACATCAATTTCTACTTTTCCCATTAACACTGACTGTGTGATATGCATTCTGTGTCACACGACAGGCAATCTTGTTGACTGTTCTTGATCTACTATGCTTCAGCAGCGTTCACACCACCTTGCTAATCAGTATAGCATCAGATGTTCAGTGAACAAGCCTCAGGTAAATATCTCTTTAATTAGAAGCTATAAAATAGAACTCTAGCTGCATAAAAAATTCCAGAATTGTGTTATTTTTTTCATTCTATATAGTAAAAATATACACATTTAAGATGGAAATTTACTATAACAATGGATTAAAAATATCACATTGTTTTTAGATAATATTTCTTCTGTACGTGTACATACACATTTTAGAACACCATTAAATCAGAATCACTGAATCAGCAAGGCTGGAAAAGACCTACAAAATTATCCAGTCCAACTGTCTACCTGTCACCAACAGTTCTCAGTAAACATGTCCCTCAACACAATGTCTGAATGTTCACTGAACACCTCCAGGGGTCAGTGACTCCACCACCTCCCTGGACAGACCATTTCAGTGCCTGACCACTCTTGGAGATGTAGTAGTCTGAATTTTCCCTGGTGCAACTTGAAGCCATTCCCTCCAATCCTATCGCTAGTAACATAAGAGAAGAGGCTGACCCCTGGCTCGCTACAACCTCCTCTGTATTAATCATTGTCTAAATGCTATAATGAACTTTATTCAAATGAAAGAATTTAGGGTAGTAAAAATGAAATCATGATATTTAAATTAGGATAATATGTAGGTTGCTACAAAAGTAATGCCTCCTATTTATCTCTATGGAAGATACAACAGATATGAAGACCAAAATAGCACTATTTGGTAGAGCAAATTCTCAATGACAAAACACTGTTTTTCAGCCTAGTCACCCATATTAACTGTGCTTTAACAGTAGCAATGAACTAGAGACTACATGCTTTGCTTAAAATTCTGCACCAGTGGATGTGACCCACTGTTGCTATTGCCTCTGCTGATACGTACCACTCACCGCCCCCCTGCACTCACATCCACTGTTTGCTCTCCATAAACTTCTCAGTGACCTCAGAAAACTTGTTCTCATGCTGTAAAATAGAGAACCTTCTAGACATCTTATTGGTACAATGAAGGTGGAGACAGCACTCAAATTATAACTCCATTAGAGAGAAAAAGTGAAATTATTTTTGGAAAGAAATGCAATATACCACGAAGTTAGAGTGATCACCTAAGGCTTGGTAAGTGAGCACCACGTATGCTGGAGTTGCCCAGTACAGTTCTTTTAATATCGGATCATAAATTTTGGCTTTGTTGTTTTGTTTGCTTTTGTTTGCTTCTTTTACATCTTTTATTATTTATTTAGGAATGTCATAATTTTAACTTCCTAAGACATAGTTTGTCAGTAATCAATTAGGAAAACTTACAGAATTCTATAGATAGTTGAGGTTCAAGTAGCAAAGATCTTTCCATCTTTGCATTTTCTGGATCAGTCATTCCTAGAATTGTTAATGGCAATCATTTCTCAGAAATAAATTTTGCTCTTCTGCTCCCATAGGAAATAAGTAGAGACTGGCAAATATTTTGAGTCTGCTGCACTTAATTCAATAGAATCTGAAGAGCCTTTTGTTATAAGAATCCAAGTCACAGAGATCAGCCTTCCCTGTCATGACTTTTCCTTTTTCATTATATTTGAGATTCTGAACTGACCTTTGCTTTTGTTTGGATTTAATTTTACACAGAGGAAAGCTAAAAGTGACTGTAGTGGAATTCAAAACTTGTAGAAGTGTGCTGATGAGGAATGTTAAGTTGTTTTTTTTTATTTTTCAAGATGCTCTGAAAATGAAACACTGAAATAAAAGTAGTTATTTTCTGAGTGCTTCACTAACTAAATAGAGAGAGCACTGAGCATGCAAATATTTTTACAGTTACATTTTAGGAATCCTTAAAGCTTTCAACTCTGATGGAAAGATGTAGGTTTATCTTGGATATACTGTCATTCTTTCTGAATTTCAAAGAAAAGAAAGATGATAATAAAACTCACACGCCTCATGGAGATAAGTTAGAATGTTCTTTCAGTCTCTTCTCCGAGGTATCTCTATATTTATCTTAATTTTAAATTTTTGCTGTAATTATTTATACCATAAAATAGAAATCTACCTTGGTTTCTATTCAGAAAATAAATAAATAAATAAATAAATAAACCAACATTAAAAATAATTTCCATTATGCTCTCTCTCTCTACCTGTATTATATGCCAAAAATAGTAATTAAAAAGACAAGTCTAGAGTTATATGATAATTTACTTGAAGCTCTGAGCATTGGAGTCATTTTAGCAAAGCCAATTGCAGAGACAAACTCATTAAGACTCAGTATAATAGCAATAAAATACCCTCTGACCAACAAAAAAAAAATAGAAATTTGTATATATATGTACACATGTATACCTGTATAAATTTTATAGGAGCGTAGCCCCACCAAGAAGGACTTAGATATCCTGGAAGAGGGAAGGCTTAACATAAATCAGCACTGTGGACTTGCAGCCTGGAAGGACATTTATATCCTGGTCTGAGGGGTGATCAGAAGAGTGAGGGAGGTGATTGTCTCCCTGTATTCTGTCCTAGTGGAGTATTGCATTCAGATCTGGGGCTTCCAACTGATGAAAGATGTGGAGCTGTTGGAGAGGGTCCAGAGGAAGGCAACAAAGATAATCAGAGGGCTGGAATACTTCACTGATGAACACAAGCTGAGTGAACTTGGCTTGTTTAACATGGAGAAGAGAAGGCTTCAGGGAGAGCTAATTACTGCTTTCCAATATTTAAAGAGAGATTATAAACAGGAGGGAAATCAACTTTTTCATAGGTAGATTGTGACAGGATTAGGGGAAATGGTTTTACGCCGGAGGAGGGGAGTTTTAGATTAGATGTCAGGGAAGTTTTTCACTGAGGTGCTGGAACAGGTGACCCAGATTAGCTGTGGTTTCCACATTCCCTGGAGGTGTTTAAGACCAGGTTGGATGCTGCAGCTGGGGGCTGGAACTGGTTGATCTTTGAGGTTGCTTCCAACCCAAGTTATCCTATGATTCTACGATATATGTGTGTATATGTAATATATGTTCATAATGATATAACTTATCTAATGACTCAAGAGATTTTCCTGTGACTTATGAAAATTAACTTTTAGCAGTGCATTAACTTCTGCATATATAAAAACTGTTACATGACAATTCAAAATGTGTTGCAGAAAGGGATAGTAGTTTATAACACATAAAAGATTTCTATTATGTTCAAAATTAATAAAATTAGGACAAACATTAAGAAAGTTAAATGAGATTCTGGTTCAGCATTGCATTATTGGAAGAAAGAAAGTAGAAACTGTAAATATAATTCGAATTAAATTTTAGAAGTTTGATAGTGATGTAATTTAAATTTCCTGTGATGAAATGGATTTTTTTTTCTTGCTCTAAATACATACTTTACCATAGCCAAGGAAAATTATACATTCCTGATAACTTTTTTTCCCATATTCACGGCGTAGACTTTTATGTTTCTTCTAATTGATGCATTTTTCTTCTTCTTCTTATATATACACACATTTATATATATCAACATATATATTTATGTATTTGTATATGTCATCCACTATACAATCACTTTTTCACTTAAGTGGGCTACTACACTTCTGCATCCTAAACACCATCTGTTTTTCTCTGCTAGTTATTGTTGTAAGTCCAAAGCAGGACAACTCAAAAAACCTCTAACTGACAAAACTGCTGTTCTGAAGCAGTAGGCCACCATATGCATTTATCTACTAAACTCATTTTTAACTAATATACTATATAACTGAATGATTCTATCCTATACTTGGGGAGCTAATTCTCTTTTCCTTCATCATTTCGAAACAGCTCATTTTTTTCCTTGCTATTATCTCCACAAGACCGAAATTCTACAGAGCTGCAGGTGACTTTTAACAGAAGTGAGGAATGGATACAATAGATAATTTAAAGCCAGATAGACCCCAGCAGAAAGGAAAAGTTGCCTGCAGAGTGAATGTGTCCAAATTCTAATGATGTTTTCCCTATTGGAGTTTTTGTCCTGCTCTGTTTTGAAAGATGTAGTTTTCTCCTGTACTTAATTTAATTTACTGTTTCTGAACTGGCAGCCAGATTTCCAGATCACCAAGATTATCATTCTAACATCTGCCTTTTTCTTCCTTTATATCATTGCAGATAGGATTAAAGTTTTTTATCTGGTACAGATCTTTGTTTTTTCTCTGGCTCTAACAGCTTGGTAAGCAGCTTCACACCATCCTGTTTCACATTTGCATTTGATGCCAAGTCCTTTCTACTGATTATCTCAGTTGGAATGCCAGAGGGCTGGGAGGAAGGGAAGGGTTTAACAGTTATGTCCTACAAAGGAAATAATCTGTTATTCAGAAACAGTATGTGGTACTCAGTTCTCAGAATTGCATACAGATCTGTATTTTTTCTCTTACCTTCTAAACTTGAAAATACCCAAAGAAATGAAAAGCTGAAAAGTTAGTAAATAAAGGCTGTTACTCAGGATTTAACTGTAACTGTGATTTGAATATGGGCTTATTTTGGAACCAGGTATTTTATTTTAAAGTGTAAACTTTCTTCAGACTATCACGTTCATTTATTTGGCTCAGGACTGAAAATAACAAAAACGTAAATACTGGTATTCTACAAAATGTCAAAAAATTTATGTGGTGGACTTTAAGCACCATAAGTTTCATCTAGTAGTATTTTGCCAACTCCTAAAATTAGATAAATTATAAATCCCTATATCTAATATAAGCTGATGGCTTAAGGAAGGGTCTGTATCTTTCATTAGTTTCCAGATACAACTATAGCAAGCCATGCTAAGTATGTTTTCACATAAAGGCAGTTTACCAGAGGTACCTAACACCCTTTTTGCTTCTGTCTTCACTGTCGGAACTCCCTCTCAGGACTTCTGGACCATGGGGATAAGTGAGATGGTCTTGGAAACAGAAGGCTTCCCTTTGGTGAGGGAAGAGATGGTCCAAGAGGGTCTGTGCAACATCAGATGATGAATAATTGATCATATGATGAATAATTGGCTGAGAGG
>VXAB01003972.1:0-25553 GCA_013399175.1 Odontophorus gujanensis
TTCAACTAAGCTCTCCACACTTGTGGGCAATGAAAACTTTCCAATGGGCTACCTAAATCACAAGGACTCCCAACTCACTAGAGCTGGGCTAAGGTCTTGGCCCCCTGCTCCTGTACTCAGGCATGCTTACTTTACAAGTCATTAAATAAACCACTATACCTGACATGCATTCACGTAAGGGAAGGGAGAACCGACCTCTGAGTTTTGCCGTGAGGAAACTGATGCAGACTGCTCATTTCTGAGGACTTGACTTTTGACCTTCCATTTTATAAAAGTCTGAATGCTGTGGAGCTCATGCAGTCTCTTTCTGTCCCGCTGCCTATTCCAGAGGTTGAACATTTACCTCTAAAATCACCTGTGTGCATTTTTGCTAGCTATAGAAAACTGAATGTGGCCTTATTTCTCCTTTAATGAATCCCAACAGAAGTCCCACCCAAGTGTTTTAAAAGCACACAGAACTCATGTAATTTAAGTAAAAATTTAAAATTGTCAGTTATCTAGATAAACCTGCACAAGCAAGTTTGTATCTGACCACAGATGCAAAAGAAAGCAAAGAACTACTTCCTAACATCCAACCTGAATCTCCCCTGGTGCAGCTTGAGGCCATGCTCTGTAGTCCTGTTGCAAGTTAAATGGCAGAAGAGGCTGACCCCCACCACATTACAACCTCCCTTCAGGTAGTTGTAGAGAGCAATCAGGTCTCCCCTGAGTCTCCTTCAGTCTAAATAATCCCAGTTTCCTTAGCTGCTGCTCGTAAGACTTATACTCTAGACCCATCACCAGCTTCAATGCCCTTCTCTGAACAAATTCTAGGGCCTCAATAGCTTCCTGAGGAGCACAAAACCAAAAACAATAGTCAAAGTGAGGGCTCACCAGGGCTGAGTACAGAGGGATGATCTCCTCCCTGCTCCTGCTGGCTACACTATTTCTGATACAACCCAGGATACCATTGGCCTTCTTGGTCACCTGGGCATGTTGCTGGCTCACATTCAGCTAAGCATCAATCAATACCCCCAGGTGTGTTACCTCTAAAGTCTTCCAGCCACTCTGCCCCAAGCCTGTAGGTCTGCATGAGGTTGTTGTGGCCAAAGTGCAGGACCCAGCACTTGGTCACGTTGAANTTTCCCCTGATCCTCCTTTATGACCCTTCTTGTAAATGGGTCATAAGGGTTTATTATACATACATTTGCTTCATATGCACTTCCATGTCAGACACCATTTTGTCAGACTGCCTTCCTCCTGCCATTTGCTTCATAGAAACAAAGTTTAATGGAATATTGGCAGGGAGGTACAACCACTACTGCCATACCACCAACATCCACATCTGATGTTGTGGGCAGCATAATAAAATAGGAGACATTACTTTCAGAGCAGCCCTCATACAATCAGGTACACTAGAGATACCTTCATGCCTCACAGAAAAATACCACAGCCAAGCATGCTGTCACCGCAGCTCCTGAATTACTGAGAAGATAATTAATGATCTCAGAAACAGTCTTAAACACTGGAAAATCTCCCTGAGATCTGCTCTTCCTAGCAATGTTGTCATCAGTCTACCAGTAACGATGGCATTCCTAGATTCAGCCTACAATTTCAGTGAGCAACAGGCTTGAATGAATATCAGAAAATACTGGGAAATGGCAACATCTAGGAAATTAAATAATGGTAGGCTTGATTCAGGTTTTGGTTGTACAGCCTTAAAGCAGGAACAATTGATGATCAGAGCACAGTTCTACTGCTCTGAAATTGGTCGATGATGCGAATTAAGTCCCTGTGGTTTGATGGACTGGTGTTCCCTGCCCTTCTGTTCCAGGACAGGGACACAGGAAGAACCAAATGTAAAGTTCATTGTTGAGAAACAGGGAATCTAATACCCATAAATGCCAATGGAAGGATCAGCACACAAGGTATTGCATATAGGGCTCAGATGAACATCTAACTCCTTTCTCTTTTTTGTGAATCAGTGACTTCTTTAAGAAGGTGCATTTGTCATTCATCACAAAGTCATTTCTGGGGCAACCTCTGTTAGCTGCAATGACAAAGAATGAGTACTTCATCCTCAGTGCATCAAGATGAAACTTGATCTCTACAACTTAAGCTTTTGGTGTCTCCTCCCCAGCTGCACTAGGGACATGCCAGCTTCTTTCTCTCCTGTATTCCTTATCTGAGAGGGTCCACCATGATGTTACAGCTGGTCAGGAGTGGTGGTGTAGAGTACTTATGTTTCATATCATTCAAGAAACATCATGACTGAAAGTTCTTGCATTCTATTTATTATTTCTAATAGTACGCATTTTATAGATGACATCTCCTTTTATAGCTCATGTGATATTTATATACATATTCTATTATTCTAATATGAATGCCTCCCTGAAATCTAGACGTATTTCTCAGTCAGCTTTTCAGTAATTAGAAAGCCAAATCCCTTCCCACATAGAGAAATGCTACATTTCAGTTTGCTTATACCTGTAACACATTGCTCTACCCCTGGCTCATGTTTTTAACAGCCTGTAACGCAGGCTAGAACAGCAGGTGAGGAGCTGGTACTGACACATGGACTTGACTTTTTGCTGCATAATTCATATATGGAGTTCAAAAAAATTCTTTGCTTCTCTTTCTCCCTAGCTTCAGTTGGAGTAATTTGTGCAATGAACTACACAGGTCATGGCCTTTCCTGTATTTTTTCTCAGCTCTTTCTGCTGATCCAAATTATTGATACAGCTTAGATCTCACAGTTGAGACATTGCAATTTCCAGCCAGAATAAATAAAAATAAGGAAAAATGAAAATAAAGATGTATAACTCTTACCTTTACAGAATATCAGGGCAAGCATCTGCTTCAAAAACAAGAATACTGTTTAACTAAGAATGAGTACATGGAAATCAGAGTGGTTTTCTTCTAATCACTGTCAAAATATATGTTAGTAAAAGTTTTCCTCATTAACATTTTCTCTTTGACTAGACAATCAGGAAAGGATAATATCTACATAATAAAACCCACTTATCACAGTTGCACATTGTATGAAATATTTGCCACTGGAAGAGTACTTTTATGTATCCTCCATTCAGCAGCCAAAAATATTTTTGATCAAATTTTTTTCTGACACAAATGAAAAACAATGTGAGCCATTTTCCATAAACCAATCAACAGAACACACCAGCCTTTCTTATTACAGTTTTGTTTCTGAAATTGATTTCATAATAAAAGTTCTTGGAGATTTTTATGAAGCCTAGGGAAAAGGGAAAGTGCTTGGCTTACTTCACTGTTAGTAATAAAAAAAATCACCGAGTGTGATTTCAAAGAATGCCTCAGGAACCTGCTTTATACTAAAAAGATTATGAAAAACACAGATTCTTCATCTGGGGAGGAAAAGAAAGAAATAAATAAAAGCAGACAGAGAGTGAAAGGGGGATTTCCTTCCACCATTCAATGAGAGATCACTTCACACTTTCCCTTAGTATGTTAGATGGTCAACTGTAAAGCCATGTTAAGTGAATAGATGGAGGTAAAGGATCTCAACTTTCTGTCTGTCACACTCCAATATAAAGGAGGGAGACAAGGTTCTTAGATTATGTGTATACCTGGCATGAGATTAAGAAACAACGGTTCAAATGTTGTTCCAACCAGTTTATTACCAATATTGACCAGGGAGACGGGGAAGGAGAAGGCAGACACTGTTACCAATAAGGGTGATGGGGAAGGGAAGCCAAGCGATAGGAAAGATAGGTAAGAGGCAAGGATTTGTGCAATGCAGGGAAAGTCACCAGCCAGGATCCTTAGGGGCAGTCCGGTTGCAAGCGGCTCCGATGTTCCGAGGCAGAAGGGCAGAGGTGGCAGAAGTGGGGAGAACAGCAGCAGTGACAGGCAGCCTTGAGACCTGGTCAGCACAGGAGAAGCAGCGTGGGGTCAGCCTAGGAACAGCGTCAGCAAGCACTGGTGAAGCAGAGAGGGGTCAACACCGGGAGGGGCAGCAGTGAACAGTGATCAGCTAATGAGCTCTCTCCTAAGAGAAGGTCACTCCGGGAAGCAGCAAACAGTGATCAGCTCGTGAGGGTTCAGATAGTAGAACACCTCAAAGGAGCGGCGAGGTCCAGGAGAAGGCAGCATGTCTCAGGCAGTAGGCCCAGGAGGGAGTTCGACAGCAGCAGGGATCAGCTCATGAGGTTTCTGATGGAAGAGCACCCCAATCTCATGGTGGTTGATCCCTCTTTTATCCTCCATTTTTCCTGCCTACTGACAAATCCCGTGCTAGGATGCCAGGCAAGCATCTCCTGAGATGGGTATCTCCCCACGGAGATAAGTACCACACAAAAGAGTGTTCAGCAGCCACTGAGCTGCAGCTTATCTCTCTTTCATTGCCCCAGGACATGCCCATCTGCTTGTCCCTTAGACAAAGGATTTCACAACCCTTGCCCAGGACTTGCTTGGACATGTTTGACATGTTCATCAGCAAACTATGAGGCAATGATATAAAATAATAGTCTCTTACACTGTGGGACTGGGTTAAAGATCTGATGCCTGGGATAGTGGGCAAGACAGGCCACCACAGGGGCTTTCTGTGCGCTAAAAGTACAACTCCCCACGTTCTGCTGGGCAGACAGCAACACTCACAGGTGCATCTCAGCATGTTCTCAGCAGACTGGCAACAGCTAAGTCTCAGACTTATATAGGCACTTCACATCGCATGCTTTATCCAATCACCAGCAGGTTTGAAGCTGTGTACCTCCCATATAGCATATTTTTGTATGCTTAAAATCAGTCTTCTCATCAGCTCTTCCTATTGTATCCCTATGTGAAAATAGTCAAATTCTGTCAGCTGCATCTCTTGACCAGCAAAAGAAGGGCAGAGCTGTTCCATGCTAGCAAAAAATATCATTCAGAATGATAAAGGCTCAGGTCAGTTTCACTTTCACACAGAGAGCAGAGCAGACTGCACATGTGCAACATTTTATCCATGTGTGCACCTAACAGTAATTTCCTTTTCACACCCCACAATCCCTGTCCCTCTTAGCTCACCATTTCTCTCCAGTTGTAACCTCAGGTTTTTACATGTCCTTTCCCCTGCTTACCATGGGCCCCCATCAGCATGCCTGATCCCATGGTCTGTACAGTTTCTGATATTGGTGTGAGTGGTGCAGTCCACCTTAGCCCCTGCCTGTGTCAGCACGTGATCTCACACATACCCCTTCCTTTCACTTGCTCATGTGACTGAAGCAAGAACAAATGCAGAGGGGGCCAAACTCTCTTCAGAGAGAGCATTGACCAGGCGTGCCTCCTGCTTGAGTGCAAAATGCTCTCAGTTGCAGAAGAGTGCTATCTGATCGAAGGGGACTTTAGGTTTATTTTTTTTTTCAGCTATCTGTTCTACAAATTCCCAAATGGGGTCTTCCTCGTTTCTTTAGTCTTACCAGTTCACAGAATCTTTAACACCCCACATAACAGCTGTACCTCCCTTCCTCTGCCAATAGATTAGAACAGTCCTGATAAAGCAAGTCCCTTTATAAGGTGTCAAGAGGGTCATTAGGAAGCTGTGAGCTCCTAACTCTTGCCAACACTCTGCATCTGTCCTAAACTCCAGGAAGAACCAGCATCTGAAAACCCAGTGGAGACTGCAGGGAGGTTTTTTAGGCCCTCCTCCAGCACTTGCCCTGTCATTGTTCATCTTATCAGTATGGAAAAGATCCTGGATGAGGTTTAAGTCACCTGCATGAGTTACACCTGAGCTCCTCTCTGTATCTGCTGGAGGTTAAATAGGACTAGAATAGCTATTGTCTTCCAGGATATTACATCAAGCACCTTTGACCTGCTCCCCTGAGAGGTGCTGGCAACACTGCTGCGCATGTGAAATTCTATGGTGATGAGGCAGGGACTGCTGGGGCAATAGGAGAAAGCAATTGGAAAACTCAAGAGAAATACTTAAAAGGAATGAATGGAAGGCTACCTGGGCTGTAGTGACCATGCCAAGGTTGACTTCATGATCCGGAGAGATATGAGACAGGCAAAGAGTAAAATTAGGATGCTAAATTTCAGGAAAGCTAACTTCAGGGAGTTAGTCAACAAAACCTGCCTGGGAAACTGTCCACATGGGCAAGGATGCAGAGCAGAGCTTTAAGGAAGATTTCGTCAGGGCACAAGAGCTCTCCATCCCCAGGTTTAGGAAGTTGGGAAAGGAAGGCAAGAGACCATGGCTGAACCAGGACCTGCTGGTCAAACTGGAGAGCAAGAAGGAAGTGCAAATACAGTGCAATCAGGGGCAGGTACCATGAAGAATATAAGAAAGCTGCTAGGCTGTGGAGTGATGGCGTCAGGAAAGCCAAGGCCCAACTTGAACTGAACTTGGCAAGGGGTGCCAAGAAGAACAAGAAACATTTCTACAGGTACCTCAACCAGAAAAGGAAAGTCCAAGAGGGTGTGCCACACCTTAGTGAGTGAGAAAGGCTGGTAACAACAGACAAGGAGAAGGCTGTGGTACTCAGCAACTTTTTTACCTTGGTCTTCTCTGATAAATGCTTGTCACACAGCCCTTGAATCAATGGTTTGGAAGCAGGGAACTGGGGAAGCAATGCTATGAGTGAGGATCATGTTTGTGATTGCCCAAGGAACATGAATATCCACAAGTATATGGGTCCCGATGAGATGCAAACCAGAGTCCTGATATCTGAAAAGTCGTGGCAGTCAGGTGAAGTCTCTCGTGGCTGCAAAAAAGCAACATCATACTCATTTTTAAGAAAGGTAAAAAGGATGACTCAGGGAACTACAGACCTGTCAGTATGACCTGTTTGCTTGGAAAGATGATGGAGCAGATCCTCCTGAAAACTATGTTAAGGCACACGGAAGTCAGGGAGTTAATACAGGAGAACCAGTATGTATTCACCAGAAGTCAAATCCTGTTTGACGAACCTAGTGGCCTTCTAGGTGGTGTAACTGCATCAGTGGACAAGGGAAGAATCACTGATATCATCTATTTGGAGTCCAGTAAGGCTTTTGGCATGGCACCTTACAATATCTTTCTCTACAAATTGGAAAGATATGGATTTGATGGACGGGCTGTTCAGTGGATGAGGAACTTGAGGCAAGAACAAACCCAGAGAGTGGTAGTCAATGGATCAATATCTGGATGGAGATCAGTGACAAGTGGTGTCCCTCAGGAGTCAGTGCTGGGACTGATACTCTTTAATATCTTCGTCAATGACACTGACAGGGAGATTGAGTGCACCCTCAGCAGATTTGTTGGTGACACCAAGCTGTGAGGTGTAGTTGACACACCAGAGTGACAGGATGCCATCCAGAGGGACCTACATAGGCTCAAGCAGCGGGCCCATGACGTTTAACAAAGCCAAGTGCGAGGTCATGCACCTGGGTTGAGGCAATCCCCACTACCAATACAAGGTGGGAGATGAAAGGACTGAGCCAAAAAGGACGTGGGCGTACTGCTGGATGGCAAGCTTGACATGAGCCAGCAATGTGCTCTTGTTGCCCAGAAATCCAACCATATTCTGGGCTGCATCAAAAGAAGCGTGGTCAGCAGGTTGAGGGAGGTGATCCCGCCCCTCTACTCTGTGCTACTGAGACCTCACCTGGAGAACTGCATCCAGACATGGAGTCCACAGTACAGGAGAGACATGGACCTATTGCAGTGTGTCTAGAGGAGGGTCACAAAAATGATCCAAGAGATGGAACATCTCTCCTATGAGGACAGGCTGAGAGAGCTGGGTTTTTCAGTGCAGTGAAGAGAAGACTCTGAGGTGACCTGATAGTGGCCTTTCAGTATGGAAAGGGTGCTAGAGGAAAGAAGCAGACAGACTCTTCAGCAGGGTCTGTAGTGACCAAACAAGGGGAAGTGGTTTCAAACAAAAAGAGGGGAGATTTAGGTTAGATATGAGGAAAAAGAGATCGTACGGCAGTTAAGCAGGTTGCCCAGTGGAAGCCCAGTCCTGGTGCAGGTTCAAGCTCAGGCTGGACCAGACCCTGAGCAATTTGCTCTAGCTGTAGATATCCCTGTTCATTGCAGAGAGATGGAGCACATGACTTTTCAAGGTCCCTTCCAACTCTAAAGATTCTACGATTCTGTGATGTGCAAGCAAGATCCAAGATGCTCTGAAATCATTGGCATCCCTTCTGTTGACTTCAATGAGACTTTGGATCAGGCCTTGAATTTTCCAAGTAGACAGGCTGTTAAAAACTGTTTGGATGATGAAAAGGACAGACAAAGGTTCCCATGTGATGTTTAGGGCTACGTCTTAGTTTTTCCATTATGCTTATTAGCAGTGTATGTCATCACTAGGTAGCAATGGAGACAAAGACACTTTCTGCAGTAGAACAGTGTTCATCCTTCAATAATAATAATTTCTTCAGCTTAATTTCTCATAGTGTCCTTTATGTTTGTACAGTAAGATCAAATATTCTTTTCCCCTGAAACACTGTAAGATCAAATATTCTCTTCCCCTGAAACACTGTATTTTATGGATGATAGCATAAAATTTGGACAGTGTACCTTCAGCTAATCATGTCAGTGGTAGTGATATTCAACCATCAGGGGGCAATTTGCTGGAAAAAGAATGAGAATAACTGCATGTCGAAGGCCATCACTGTGAGGATAAAGGCTACAATGAGGAAGCAGAAAAGTGGAGACTGAGCTACCTAGAGCAGCTGGCTACAAGAGGCAAGGAAGAATGCATGGAGAGGTGAAGCCAAATTCTGGACTCAGAGTATTTAGAGTGGAAGTGATGGAAAGGATGCTAAAGTAGAAAGGTATTTAGCTGGGAATTCATTTGAAGTGGTGGTTCTCTTCTTCCTTCCCTTGGCTCTAGCTCCTTGTTACCCCGTGGGATCCATGGATCATCTGAATGGGGAAACAAACCAAATCATTTTCTGCCCTCCAAGTTTAGCTGTCACTGGATCAGACATAGACCTGACTCCCACACAGCTCTTCAAAGTGATGCCTGTACAGTGGAGGGACAGTACAATGCAGCCAGGGGCTGCTATCAATGGCAGTCAGGGATATCCACATTCCTACATTTCACATACTCCTTCTCTTGAAGGTATAAAGGCTAAAACAGCTTACAGATTGTAAAATGTGAAAACCTTCCTACTGATTGGCCAGCTAAAAGCTGACCTGGGATGCAGATGGCCACAAACAGCCTTTTCACATGTCTCCTGAGTGTTGCCGCTTCTGCCTGAGTCTGTTACTATCCCTGAGGAGGGAGAGGTCAAGGAGCTGTGCACTTTTGAGGCCACACGATAATTAAAAAGTAAACGGAATTCAGTCGTTTATGCTCTGAGTTGCCTTTTAAGAGGTCTCTGTATCACTCAAAGAGGCACCATGACTCTGCTGAATCTCTCTCCCTTATTCTCAAGATGCTGCTTTTAATAGGAGTTCTGATGTAAAGGGGTGAGGGCACGTGACCCACGCCCAGCCTGCCACACATAATTTACTACATAGTGTAATTTAGTGCCTCACTGGGCTCCATACAGTGCTGATCTACTCTCTGCTCTTACTGCCTCCCACCTTGGGCTTGGATATTAGCTATGAGCATATCTGGAGGTAGATCACACACACCTCTGGGCACTCCTTCCCTGAAAACAGAAGCTAAGTGACCCAGGTCAGCCCAAAAGAAGGTATCCATGAGGCAGCTGCAGTGGTTATGCCTACCACTATGTGCCAGCACGAGCAAGTGAATTCCAAGAAGATGCAGTCATCAGCAGTTCTATGAATACAGGAAACTGATTTCAAACACTACCTGCCTCAAAGAAGAAACCACAGACTGACTGCAACCTCACCTTGTACTTTCTGATAATCTGCTGTTCAGAAATATTTGCTGAGGTACTACAGTACCTGCAGCTAGGTAAATGTGAAAACAAACATGCCAATAGATGCAAAGGCACTCTGGCCAGGTACAACAGCCTGTGTTTTAGCATGCACATAATAACACTCACATACAAAGGAGGAAGATGTTTATTTGTCAGAGCTGTTATGCACTGTGTTCTGAGAAACAAAAATTTGCTAAGGCACACAGTGTAACTGTCCCCTCCCAGGACTGTCCCAGAACAAGCCCCATAGTTTTACATACTGACTCAAATATAGTATCTTCTTTACATTCTGAGAGTGCTCAGCAGGCAAATAAATTTCATAATTCAGAATATTTTCCTAATTTTTCTTTTTAAATTTTCTCAATAATCACCATGTGCTCAAATGCACCTGTTTGCCTGGAAAAGAGAGAGCGAGTGTTTGCACATATTCCTGCCTAGTTAGTAAATGATAAAATTAACAAGGCTGACTGCTTGAAAAGTGCTCTGCAGTTGAAAGTTTCCTGAAATATTCAATTAACTGTTCAAGGGACAGATTCTCCATCTAGTCAAATGTCCATGTATTATCCTACTGGAAATGATGGGAGTTGGGTGGGATGGTGAGGCAAAGAGAAAATATTACTGATGCTTTCCTGTTCATTCTGTGCTAGTGCTTCATGAGCTGTTTCTCCAGCTGAAGTTAAATATTCCCACCACATCTCTTCACCTCCCTGTTGTACCTTTGTTTCAAGAGCTGCAGGGAAGGGAATGGCTCTGAGCTTCTCTCTCACTACTCCATTCTTCCACAGTATGAAAAGACCACAATAAAATGCAGATTCTGTCCTCTCTTATCAGTATCTGAGATTTTGTATCTTCATTAATCAAAAGGTTTCATTGAAGCCTGGGATTTGCCACAGTGGGTGTTCTTTAAAAATCTGCCAAGTTTGCTTTTGAAAAAAAAGATAACATTACCTTGGAATTCGTGGTATTCCTTGTGATGCTCTTTCCACTTCAGTGGAAGGCTGCTGAGGATGTTTAGGGAAAGGCTAAGATAAATGTACTTCAATATCGAAATAAACAATAGAGGGTAATGGGCAGCTTGTATTACTCATGTTCGTACTGGATTGTAGTTTGTATTTAAAGAGAGCTCTCTGAGAGCTTTTATCCAGTGACTCCAAAGTCCAGAAGGATCAAGTCAGCTCTGTCATGAGTAATGACTGATATTGTCCGTGGGGCACATGTGTTTTTGAACACAGTACTCTAATATTACAGCAGGCTGAAGTCTGTCCTGCTGTTTCACTTCCCACCACTCCTCATGCTGTTCTCCAAGTGTCCTAGGAGTACTGCACCTCCTCCAAGACACACAGTGGGATTGCCATGGTTCTTAGCATTTGAAATGGTCAGAGTTCCTGCATCTGGAGCGGAGTCATTCATGGCTATACAAAATCTGTCTCCTGCTTGGGGCTGCTCTGTGCAGCTGGAGGAGATGGGGCTGAAGATTTTTTCCCAGCTGCCTCAGCTCCACAGTGCAAAGCTCTTGCCAGCTTCTCCCTTTGCTGGTCTTAGTGAAATAACTCTGCCAGCTCCAAATCAAGCCTGCTGATCTTGACAAAGTATATCTTAGAGCTAGATCTTATCACCACTGAATCCTTAGACACTACAGGATTCAGTGGTGATAACCTGCTGGAATTTCTGACAGAGGAAAACCTTCTGTATTTTAGGGAATACTACATAGTTTCAGCTGATACGGAAACAGCTTCAAAAAGTCCCTTTGTCTTTTCCATGTGATTGTCAGAAAATCCTGGAATCTTTCACAGAACCACTGAACACAGATGCTTATGCTCTCCCAAGCAGTATGAAACTTCATTTCAGGGCAGTATTCTTTTAGGAATATCTGGCAACTTCTTACAAAGAGAGTTGGCCTTGGTTTTTCATCCTAGGTCTATTGACAAATTACAAATAAACTACTGTGTGCTTCTGGGATCCAGTTGTATTTCTGCTGATAATGAACACTGGTGTTTCTAAAAGCAACATGTGAAATCTGTGCTGCATTCTTAGTTATTCTAGGTATGAGTCTCTGTGGTGAGAATGATAACCAGGATTTCAACAGGACAGAACTGGGAAGATTTTAATTTAAGGGAACTACCTCAAAAACCAGTTTTACTGAACTGGCACAGCTAAGTGTCTGAAAGTGAGGATGGGACAAATTCTGACTGTTCCAGCAGCCTTAACTCTACTTGCTTGAGAGTATGAAAAACAGAACAATATTTGGCAACATGATCTGCCTACTATTGCGAATTCCCCACCTAAAATCTTCTTGCGTCCTTTTAGGGATACCTGCACCTGTTGCTTCCCTAAAGTGTCTGTATACTAATGTGTGCAGCATGGGAAATAAACAGGAAGGGTTAGAGGTCTGTGTGAGGTCACACAGCCACGATCTCATAGAGATCACAAAGACATTGTGGGATGGCTTGCATGACTGGAATGCTGTCATGGATGGCTCTGTGCTTTTTAGGACAGACAGGATGGCAAGGCAGGATGGTGGAGTTCCTCTTTATATGAGAAAGCAGCTGGAATGTATCATACTTCACCTGGGCGAGGGTGATGTACCAGTGGAGAGCTTGTGGATGAGAATTAAGGGGCAGGCTAATGTGGGGGATACTGCAGTGGGGGTGTTTTATAGGCCCCCTGATCAGGAGGAGGAAGTTGATGAGGCCTTCTACAAGCAGCTGGAAGTAGCCTCGCTATCTCAAGCGCTGGTTCTTATGGGGGACTTCAATTATCCAGACATTTGTTGGGAAAGCGACATGGCCAGGCACGCACACTCCAGACAGTTCCTGCAATGTGTTGAACTTTCTGATGCAGGTGGTGGAGAAGCCAATGAGGAGTGGGGTGTTACTGGACCTTATTCTTACTAATAAGGATGGGTTTGTTAGGGAAGTGAAGGTTGGGGGCAGCTTGGGATGTAGTGATCAGAAGATGGTGGAGTTCAAGATCTTGAGTGGAAGAAGCAAACCAAAAAGTAGGATTGCTACCCTGGACTTCAGGAGAGCTGACTTCAGTCTCTTCCGGGATCTTCTTGTAGCTATGTCATGGGCTAGGGTGTTAGAAGGTAAGGGGGTCTGTGAGAGCTGGTGAGCATTTAAACAGTACCAAGCTCAGGATTGGTGCGTATCTGTGCATAAGAAATCAGCCAAGGGTGGCAGGAGACCTGTGTGNTCTTCTTGTAGCTATGTCATGGGCTAGGGTGTTAGAAGGTAAGGGGGTCTGTGAGAGCTGGTGAGCATTTAAACAGTACCAAGCTCAGGATTGGTGCGTATCTGTGCATAAGAAATCAGCCAAGGGTGGCAGGAGACCTGTGTGGATGAGCAAGGAGCTCATGCATAAACTCAAAGGGAAGAGAAAGGTCCATAAAATGTGGAAAAAGGGGCTGACCACTTGGGCAGAATATAGGAATATTGTCAGGGCCTGCAGGGTTGTGACAAGGAAGGCCAAAGCCAAGCTGGAATTGGATCTGGCAAAGGAGATAAAGGATAATAAGAAATGATTTTTTAATTATGTCAACAGTAAAAGAAAGACTACGGGAAAATGTGGACCCTTACTGAATGAAGGGGGTGTTTTGATAACAGGTGATGCAGAGAAGGTGGAAATACTGAACACCTTCCTTACTTCTGTCTTCACTGTGGAAACTTCCCCTTGGGACTCCTGGACCCTGGAGGTAAGTGAGGGACTCCCATTTGGTGAGGGAGGAGATGGTACAAGAGCATCTATTCAACGTTAGTGTACACAAATCCATAGACCCCGATGGGATGCATCCACGTGAGCTGAGGGAGCTGGCAGAGGTGATTGCTGAACTGCTTTCTATCATCTTTGAGAGGTCTTGGAGAATGGGAGAGATGTCTGAAGACTAGAGGATAGTCAATGTCACTCCAGTCGTCAAAAAGGGCAAGAAGGAGGATCTGGGGAACTACAGGCCAGTCAGCCTCACCTCCATCCCTGGAAAGGTGATAGAACACCTTTCTAGATGCTATCTCAAGTCAGTTGGAAGGGAAGAGAGTTATCAGGAGTACTCAGCATGGGTTCACCAGGGGGAGGTCATACTCAACCAACTTGGTTGCCTTCTATGATGTCTGGGTGAATGAAGGGAGAGCAGTGGATGTAATCTACCTTGAATCCAGCAAGGCATTTGACACTGTCTCCCACAGCACCCTTATAACAAAGCTGAGGAAGTGTGGAATAGATGAGTGGACAGTGAGGTGGTTTGAGAACTGTCTGACTGGCAGAGCTCAGAGGGTTGTGATAGGTGGTGCAGAGTCCAGTTGGAGGCCTGTATGTACTTAGCAGTGTTCCTCAGGGGTTGGTGCTGGGTCCAGTCCTGTTCAACAACTTCATCAGTGACTTTGATGAGGGGATAGAGTCTACCCTCAGAAAATATGTTGATGATACAAAGTTGGGAGGAATGGCTGACATGCTGGAAGACTGTGCTGCCATTCAGTGAGACCTGGACAGACTGGAGAGTTCAGCAGAAAGGAACCAGGTGAGGTTTGACAAGAGCAAGTGTAAAGTCTTGCACATATGGAGGAATAACTGCATGCACTGGTACAGGTTGAGGGATGACCTGTGGGAGAGAAGCTCTGAGGAGAGGGACCTGGGGGTCCTGGTGGATGACAAGTAGGCCATGAGCCAGCAGTGTGCCCTGGTGGCCAAGAAGGCCAATGGGATCCTGGGGTGCATTAAGAAGAGCATCGCCAGCAGGTTGAGGAAGGTGATCCTCCCCCTCTACTCTGTCCTGATGAGGCCTCACCTGGAGTATTGTGTCCAGTTCTGGGCTCCCTGGTACAAAAGGGACACAGATCTCCTGGAAAGAGTCCAGCAGAGGGCCACAATGATGATAAAGGGCCTGGAACACCTCCCTCATGAGGAAAGGTTGAGAAACCTGGGTCTTTTCAGCCTTGAAAAAAGAAGACTCAGAGGGGATCTGATCCACATCTATAAATATCTAAGGCGCGGGAAGCAAAGGTACAAAGCTGGACTCTTCTCAGCAGTGTGTGGCAATAGGACAAGGGGAAATGGCCATAAACTGAGGCATAGGAAGTTCTGCGCAAATGTGTGTGGGAACTTTTTCACAGTGCAGGTGTTGGAGTACTGGCACAGGCTGCACAGGTGGTTGTGGAGACTCCTTCTCTGGAGACATTCAAGACCCACCTGGACACCTACCTGTGCAACTGGGGCTAGGGAGCTGCTTTGGTGGGGGGTTGGACTCGATGATCTCTTTAGGTCCCTTGCAACCCCTACGATTCTGTGATTCTGTGATCTCAGTCCCTCTAGCACACAGTTTGAGAAGACAAGGAAGAAGATTTTATTATTCATTATTATTGTACTAATTGTTGATATGCCACTGACACGAACAATTTAGAGAATTCCAGGTATTATGCAGCTCTTCTGCCAGACTAGAATAGATTGACACAGCTCAGCTACCTGTTTAAGAAGATTAACTAGATTTTATTTGCATAAGAATTTGAAGTGACAAAACCACTTACAACATCCTGGCAATGATCACAAAAAATTATTTACTGCACATTCTTTTATTAGCTGCATATGTTTGTGTCAGTCTGTACATAAAACAGCAAACACTCAGGCATCAGACTAAATCAGTCATGAATAGGCTTCATTCACTGTTAGAGTTCCACTCATGTCCTGCTGGTAGCAAAGAGAAGCCCTCCCGGCTATATTTTCTATTTGTGCTGCAGCCTTCTGTCAAAAGGAGGCTCGTTGGTTGCAGAGGTGAATCTCTCTCAGCTGCTTGATATCAGCAGGTAAGTGAGAGCAGGGAAGGAATGAGAGGAAATACAGAAGAGCAGGTGGAAAACTCATCGCTGTGTGGAGTCTCAGCCACTTTCCTTTTTGATAATTTCTGGCTCCACAGTAACAGTCAGAGGCACCTCCCGAGTTCACTGCTGTGCCGTGCCTGGGAGGAGATTCAGAATTCCCACCATTTGTCCAACCCACACGCTTCTGCCGACGGAGCCCCACGTCTATAGCAAGCTTTTATGTTCCCTCCCACTTCGGCTCGGCGCTGCGCTCCGGGAGGCACCTGGAGGCACCGGGAATCGCCGCGGCAGGGATAGGCCGCGCCCGCCTCCTGCCGGTACTGGACGGTGGTGCCTGGAGGAGTCCGGGTTGGGCCGCTCCAGCAAGGGACTTCAGAGAGCGCAGCCGCGGTGGAGCTGCTGGAGAGGGGCGAGTACTGCTGTTCAAGCGGGAATTATTAAACGTGGGTGTTTAGTGGACGGAATTGCCTCATCATCAACAACAGGTGCAGAAACGTGCCAGTCTAACTCCCAGCAACGACGACTAGTGAGTGAAGTGCAAAAACGCTCACCAAGAGACAGCAGCAATGGTGAGGACATCTTTTTTTATTGTGGTTCAGTGCCGTTTGGCACTTACATAACTGCGGCTAAGAAACTGAGTATACCCTGAAAGGAAATTGAGATGGATGCACCTGCCAGCACTCCCTCACAAAGTGACCTAGGAATGCTTGGAGCCTCAACTCCAACCTTGCTTCTTCCCCTTGCTCGGCTGTCTCTCTGTGATGTCAGCCTTGCGGTGACCACACACCTGCTTAGCCAAGGGTTGCTTATGCTCTGTGGTCCCCTGGAGTGACAACTCAATGATCTGGTTGCCAGGATAAAACCCTGTATGCAGGCCCTAAATTCCCTGCAGAAGAGTTCTTTTTTAGCATGAGCTTTTTCTTTCTCTTTTTCTCAGTCTGTGTAATGAGGACAGGAGCAGTGGTAAGAAGAGTGACACTGGAAGACAATAGTAAGTCCTCCAGCCACCGAAACCTGCAGCAGAAACGTTTGTCAGTGATACAATGTCACTGGTGCACAGCCCATTTATTTCAAGACAGGGCTGATATTCAGGAATTTGAGGCTCCATATTTGTCTTCTCAGAGCTCTCTGCCATAAATGTAGGCCAGTCACTCAATGTGCATTCTTGTTCTTAAAGTAGCTGATGGGAGTCTTGCAATGGAATTCTTTTATTTAATATGAAAACACAACAAAACAATAAAAAAAAAAGGAAAAGGAAGAAGGAAAAATAAAAAAGGAACAAGAAAAATATCCCTTGATTGACGTAAGAGCAGATAAGAGAGGAAGTGCTTTGGGGCCAAGACACTTTTTCTTTCATGACTGGGGATCCTTTAGTGTGTTAATTACATATGGAAGAAGGAATGAGAGCTGTATACTTGAACAAGAGAGTGAATTTGAAGTTCCAACTAAGAGACAGAAAATAAAAATTACCCTTGCAAAGAGAATGGGTACATAGCTCATGTTTTTCATAGACTGTCAGCCTGAAGAGACAAACAGAAGGGCAGATCCCTGCAAACAAGAGAGCCAGATTGGTGGCAGATAGGGTAGCCTGATTTAATGTTGCAGGAAGGTCAAAACAGAAATTTTAGCATCAAAGAAAGGAAGAGGGCTGCAAAAGCTCAACACTTACAAGTAGCACTTACCAGAGGTATCACATAAAATTAACTGTGCTGTCATTATGTCTATTGGAAAGAAAGGAGGTGAAGGCCATGACCTATGGAGCAGGGGTCAGATCTTACAGACCATCAGACAAAGGAAGCGACAATGGGGAACGTTTTTTCTCTGAAACATTACCACATGGTAGCTAATCTGTCAGAGGAGAGGGTGTGGCCACCAAATCTACACAAGCCTCCTGAACCTGTCACTCAGGCATTATCAAGGGAAACAACAACTGCTACATGAGAGACTGTGCAGTGCAACCTGTACAGTTAATGACAGTGTTGTGCTGACTTGGGATAGAATTAGCCAAGATCAGTCATAAAAAGTCTATTCGCCTTTTACTTTTTTGTCCACAGAAGATGTAATCTAAAATGACTTGAAAATTGTTTTCTTAATGGCAATTTTTCCTCCCCACCCTTCTCTGATTTAGAAAATGACTGTTTGTTTTTTTATTTAGAAGAAAGAACAATCAGAGGAAGGGTTGCTGTGAACTGGTACATCAACACTGATGTCTGTCTGAGTGACATGCTTTATAGTAGAAGTGGTAGAAAATCTGCCGTGTTTGCATTCAACTGGAAATTTGCTGGCAGATTTACTGGGAAATCTCTGTTAGGTCAGGTAGGACTGTAATGTATTTCCATACCTGCAGCAGAGGCAAGGATCACATACAAAGACATATGGGTGGTGGTGATTTCAGTGGCCACAGAGCAGCATCTATTGAAAAGCATTAGGGCACAGACCTGAAGATAGAAACCTAAGTGCTTTTTGTGTTGTTCTTCACAACATGGTCTGTGTTTAATCTTCACTAAGTTATATTTTCACCTTTCTTATGCTGTTCTGTTTGGGAAAGACAGAACAGTTAGGCACCTGTAATAGTTATGATCTGATTTAAAGTCCTCAGTTCTACTACAATCAGAGCAGAGCAGCATGCTTTTCTTAAAATGACCTGCTGTGCAGTGCCTGTGTGGTTTTATCTAAAAGTATCATAATTTTATGTGCCTGTCATATGAGACTTCCAGCTTTGAACTGCAGAAGCAAGAGCTGGAACACAGGTCAAGGGAGGTGCAGGCATGGTACTTAAAGCAAAAATTCCACCACAAACCCACTGTGGCACACTCCTAGGACATTCTGTTATGTGCTATCTTCCAGTCTATTTAATGGGTACCTCAGCCTGGGTACCTGTGGTGAAACAAGGTTAAGAACACACCATAAAGATAAGCTCTACCCATGCTATGAAACCTCTCTGTTTTTGCCTTGGAAGAGGCTCTGCTTCACTTTCTAAGCATTGTTAATGATCATATTTCAAAGTGTTGTGCTAAATACGCACAGCTAACACAGGAAACAGAATACATAGTGCTGGTAAAGAATCTTGCCCTGCCCTTTCATAGAATTTACTAGTCTTGAAATTGTCTTCAAAACTTGGGTCTCTTGAACCTGGGGAGTCTTTCTGGTTTCTTTCAGACGCTGCATTGTTATCACGTGAGATGAATTTTGCAGGGCAAGTGATCCTTTTAAAAAGATACTGGTTTGCCCTGAACTGGCAGCTATTCATTAGGAAAGTGTCAGGAAGTGACATTATTTTATAACTGAAGCAGCAGAGCAGAGCTGGTTGGATTTCAAAGCTTAAGTGAAAACTTTGCTCATAATTTCAGATTGTTTTGAACACATTCTGAGATTTTGACTAAAATGTTTCTGAAAATAATAGAAGTCTCACCCACTCATAGATCTGGATGTGAAGCCTCAAATTCTGATAGGCAGAAAAAAAAAGTGTTGACATTTTCTTTCCAGTTTTATATCACATTCATCAATAAACCTTGCAAATATGGTTCCTATATAAACCAAATAGACCATAATAGAATTAAACTGTACTAAACTGTCTGAAGTAGAAAGTGCAAGTGAGTAATACAAGTAATACTACTAAAGTTGTTCAGATATGTACAAGGCAGAAAGTTGAAGAACGGCAGAAAAACAATGAAATGCAGGGGGAAGATATAGTTTGTATGCTGTAAAATGAGTGCAGAGATGGAGGCAGACAGATAAGTAAGTTGTCTTGGTATAGTGGGGAAGGTTCTCACTTCAGCAGCAAACAGCCTGTAGTCATGGGCAAGGAAAGAGCATGGGAAAGGTATGGAGTTTTTGGAACAGGTCCAGAGAAGCACTTCTCCTGTGAAGACAGGCTGAGGGAACTGGGGTTGTTCAGCCTGGAGAGAAGAAGTCTCAGGGGTGACCTGATAGTGGCCTTTACCATACTTAAGGGGAGCTTGTAAGCAGAAGGGAAACCAACTTTTTACATGGTCTGATAGTGACAGGACAAGGAGGAACAGTTTTAAACTAAAAGAGGGAAAATGTAGATTAGGTGTTCGGGGAAATTCTTCACTTGGGGAATGGTAAGATGCTGGGAAGTTGCCCAGAGAAGTAGCGGATACACCACCCCAGAGGTGTTCAAGACCAGGTTGGATAGGGCTCTGGGCAACCTGATCTACTGTCTGATTTCGTGGTTGACACTCTTGCCTGCAGCAGGAGGGTTGGAACTAAATGATCTCTGAGGTCTCTTCCAACCCAAGTCATTCTCTGAAAGTAGCACAAGATGCATGCTAGTTTACAGAACGGCAGTCATAGTACCCAAAATGCCAGCATGTACTATATGAAAGGTGCTATGGGGCAAGGGAAAAGAGGCCTATTGATCTTGAGAGTCACAAGGACAAGAGGGAAGGTGCAAGAGCTGGGTGTGGAGAAGGAGAAAGTGCTTGGTGTTGATGACTGTTGGGCTGAAGAGACCACTGGCTCTGCTGACCAGCAAACTCAGTTGGCTCTGGGGTCAGCTCCTGGCTCTGCCAGAGTTTCTGGGTGCCACTGCACAAGCAGTTCACTGCCAGGTCTTCCCTGCCTGCAGGATAGAAATAACTGGAAATAGCAAGTGTTATATCATCCACCTTGTTTACCTCCTTGGTTGATGTGTGGCATAGGCTGGGCTTTACTCTCTGTCTCTCTGCACCTGATGCAGCAGAACAAGGAATGCAACAAAGAGCTCAATGGCAGCTGCAGAGTCCTGGTGCAGAAGGAATAGGACTGCTTTCAACTTTCACAGTCCATGAGTGTGATTGCAAATGACAGATGTAATCAGGCTTTTGGTTTTGTTGTGCTTATATGTCTATGGAAAATGTCATCAGCTGCTCTCAGCCCTCTATCCAACTGTAGCTGAAGATATGGGCAGGTTGGGGCAAAGGGTAAGAGGTGGGGAGAGAGAAATGCACTGAATTACACTTTAAAAAAACATACATAATTCCTAGAAATGCTTTGTGTCAACTGCAAAGATCCTCCTGGGAATGGAAGCTAGTCCACTGACCAGTACATTTCTTTTGTTGTCAACGGTTTACGGGCTGGTTCAGTCCGGTTCCATGACAATTGGTGCGGGGGACCCACAGACCCACGCCCCAGGAAAGGGGAAGGGGGAAAGGGAAAAGGGAAAAGGGAGATGGGCCTAGAAACGAAACAGTGGCAACAATCTGAGGAGGAAAGCTAATTTACTAAAAAAGATATCAGAAAGCAAAATAACACAATATAATACAATATAATTGGAATTAAAGCTAATAAATCAAATAAAATGAACAAGAGAGAGTGTCCAATAAACCAAAGGCCTTATGCTAACACTGAAGGTGAGACAGCAGCGAGCACCCACTGCTGAGTCGATCCCAAAGGAAAGAGAATGTCCCATGACCACAGACAGTTTTTATCATTTCCCTCTGAGCGTAAACACGTAAAAATGCAAAGCATTGCAAAGTCCTCTGGGGAATGTAGTTCTTCTCTTCTGAGACAGGTATACCTGGAACTATCGATGATCCATGGAGCTGGAGCATTAACTCTTTAACTCCAAATGCACTACATGATGTTATGATGTGGAATTCCAATACCAAAAATCATAAAACCATGGCATTTGTAAAAGGAAGCAACTGATGTCTTCCTTTTTTCTCTTCATCTCTAGCGGCAGTCAGTACCTATGTTTTCTTCCCCAATCATGCCTTTAAGTTCAGTCAACTGAAATGGTTTAAATACAAAAATGAATGGGGCAAGTTATGTTCCTCTAATAGGACACTGAGTCAAAATGTGTCCATCAGTGATTAACTGTAAGATTTATTTCAGTTCTGTACTGGCCTGTGAAGGACAGAGCAAGAAAGAAGGCAATACCCACTTTGGTAGAAAAACCATAGGCAGTAGAGAAACTGATGCAACAGTCCTCTAAAGTCCTATCATTGACCCATAGCTAAATCTGAAGAAAGATTTTTCTCCTACCACAGACTTAATGAGTGTCTCAAACTGCACTTCCACAATGTTGCTGCTGCTGAACTTCAAGACAAGAAAAACAAACTCAAACCCTGAAATAGTTCAGCTCCCTTACTTAACAGCCTTTTAAATGATAACCACCATTTACTGTAAATTTTATAAACCTATTTCTGACCATGATCAAGTGTAAGGACCACTGATTTTTTTGTTTAAGCCTTTATGTGTTTGTGGCATATTGCTTGTGATAATAACCATCTCACTTTTAACAGCAGCATCTCTGCTTCAGAGCCAGGTTTGCCTTCTCCTTTCATTGAACTCAGCACTCATTTGAAAAATTATTTGTTTTAAAACAGATAAGAAGCAATCATATTTCTGAAATTGTATATATATTTCTAAAAATGAATATATATATATATAATCTTGGCACTATTCACAGTAGTTTTATCACTTCATTGCCTCTGCAGAGTGAGAAAGAGTGTGAAGCCTGAAGTCTTTATCTAGTTTCTCTTTGCTGAACATTTAATGTTTGTCTTTAGAATGTTATATTTTTCTCTGGGGGAAGCACTGTGACAGCACCCCATTGTCTGGTAGGATTTTTTGTTACTGAAATCAGCAATGTTAGAATTTCATCATATCGAAAAATTCACATCGATAATCAAGTATCACATCAAAATAATTATGGGAGACATCACCAATACACAGGAGATGGTGTAATGCTAGGCTCCTACAGACAGTACCTCTGCTAGTGCTTCCCATAAATGAAGGGTCTCTACTGGAGCCCTGTGCTTTAGCCAAGACAGCTCTTGCAAGGTGTAGCATTCCACAAGAGGGACATACTGGGCTGGGTTTGGATTCAGTTCCTGTTCTGTCGTGCTGTGAATTTCCATCTTTTAGCAGAACATCCTACCTCAGAGTTACATGTAAAAAGGTCCTCTCTTCCAAAAGCATTGAGTCAAATATTCACCCTCTGCTTTGGAGATAAGAAGGCACAAATTCCTGAGATGAAACCTGACTCCTGAGAGTGCCCAGGAAAGAAACTGCTTTTCTGGCTTGTCTGTATGGAGCCTCAGCTAGGAATTGTGCTTTGAAACATTGATTAGACTCAGCTTTACAGCTGAATTACATAAGAGAACTCCTGTGCATTGCATTCACTCTGGTCAGGGAATGGAGTGAAGCACATCTGTCCTGCAATAGATGTGCTTCACATTTAGATGCTTAGTGAACTGTAGGAAAACACTTGGGAGAGGCAGCAGGGTGCAGCTCCATGGTGCTTAAGGAATTCAAGGAATCCCAATCTCTGTCCAAGGCTTTCCTCGCTCCTTTGCAATGAGTACAGAAAGGAAAAAAAAGGAAGAACAGGAGGATTTTTTTTCTCAGGCATTTCTAAAGCATTCCTCTCATTAGGCCTCAATCTGCTTGCGTGATATAGTACTCAGTAAGCCATTTCACTGAGAAGTGGGAATGTACTGATCTTGCAGCCCATTGTTTTCCCCAGCAGATAAACTAGCAAATATAATCAACAACCTTTGTAAATTCTCATCTTTGCCTGAAATTTTAAGTCTATTTTCTATATGAAGCCTAAATATGAACTTTCTACAAGTACAAATGATCCAGTATTTTTCCTTCTTGAGTACAGAGTACAATTCCATCTTGTTTTTGTCCATAAAATATTGACTGTGTTGAACACTAGTTTCATGTTATCAGAAGTCAAACACCATGAATGCTTACATTTCCCTGTATTATTGACCACATGCTCCATCAATGGGAAATAAATGGTCGACTGAAACATAGCTGGCCTCAACATTCTTCATACCAAGCAGATGCAAGCAGAATGCCCTAGGGAAGTAAGAAACACAATGTATGTGATGTAAAAGGTTTACAGCTCTAGAATATCCTCCTGAAAGTCAAATGAATATCTCTAGCATATACACAATTGAAATACAAAATAGACCATGCATAAGAATACAGAACTGCAGAGCTGCAGATAATCCTTGAAGAGACCAAAAAAATAAATCTACTGTCATCATCTGTAATCATACAAACCCAGCATCTGGCTTGCCAAAGTGTCCCAAGCTCAGGATTTTCTGTGGAAAGGAAACAGTACATGGAGATTCTTTCTTAATTTTATGCCTTCTGTTTGCTGCTAAAACAAAATTGTATGCTGTGTTTAGGGTTTTTCTATGTTTTGCTTTCTAAAATGTTAATACAGCTCAGCCTAACTTAGACAAAATTACTGATCAGAAATTCAGTGTTTGTGCCACAGGGCTGGAAAAAGACCATTTAAACAGGCACTAGTTCCCATGACTAAAAAATACAGGCTTTTACATGGTGACTTTTGAAAAGATCTTTTTCCTGATCATACCATATGTTTAGATCCAGTGAGATGAATATTTAGAAGAAAAAAGAAGTCAACAAAAAACAAGAGGAGGGAGAGGTAAAAAAAATCTCTCAGGGTTAGTCTTATAAAGCTGCTCTTCTGCATAGACCTCCCTGGTTATTTCACAGTTTGAGCTCTTAGAAAAATCTTTCTTTGATAGAGAGTTTCCACCAAAAGTTGAGGTGGCAAAGGTCAGGCTATAGAGTTGAAGAGTATAACCTCATCCATTCCTCCTTCTCAAAGAGGAACACAGCTCTGAAACAATTTATTCTTGTAATGTGTTAATTGCGGGTTTTTCCAGCTGCTGTAGTAAAGGATAGATGTCTGATGTTACGGCTGTACTATGAGCTGAGGAGCAAGTCTCAGCAAGCAAGGCTCAGGATCTTTTTATCCATAATACTGGTGGTACTGAGGACAGAAAGAGTCTATTCTGGTTAATCAGGCTGGTTCCAATGTATGTAAATGGTATATGTTGTTTTCTAAGCTTATCCCTGTGTCATCTGCCTTACATAAAAGAACTATGGCACATTTTGAGATTCGGAAAGCATTTAGACTCTCCTCCTCCAGACAGTAATAAAAGCTTATGAGAATGCTTGAAAAACATTGGACAAATTTGGCTTTAAGAAAGCCTTGGCCATACAGTGCAACAAGTGCATCAAAGCACTGAAGAAAAAATGGGTGGAAATTCAGGAAAGACAAGGTATGGAATGTTTATTTGCAAATCACACATGTTGCTACAACTCTGGGGACAAAATTCTGTGAAAAGATGTGGCAAAGCAAAGCCCCTACAACAACAGTGCAAAAACTCTGCCAACCCTTCTTCATGGTGCTCCAGAGTGGACGGATGATCATGAAAACCAGGAACAAAATGTGTACTTTAACACACACAGAGGGAGAAAAATAACACATAGAACAGACAAGGACTATGCAAAGACTCAGGAGACCAAGCACTAATTAAGCACAATTTTTTGCTCTGCCACTGACCTGATGTAGGACCTTGGCAAAGTCATTTTGCTACCTTCTTGTTTACTCAGAACAAACTTTTCAAGATGGTGACTGTCTCTTGCTATTGCAGTGGTTTCACCCCCATGAACTGCTAAGCTCCACCACACCACCCTCACACTTCCCCTCCTCAAAAGAACAAAGGGAGAAAACGTGATCACAGAATCACAGAATTGTAGGGGTTGGAAGGGACCTCTAGAGATCATTGAGTCCAGCCCCCCTGCCAAAGCAGGTTCCCTAAACCAGGTTGCACAGGTAGGCATTCAGGTGGGTCTTGAACGACTCCAGAGGAGACTCCATCACCTCTCTGGGTAGCCTGTTCCAGTAATGAAAAATCCTCAAGGGCTGAGATTAGTTTAAGGAGATTACACACCATTTTCTGTCACAGGCAAAACACACTCAGCAAAAGGTGATTAATATAATGTATTGCCAACTAATAGCAGATCAGAGCAGTGGCAATTAAAAGGAAAATAGAACCATAGTATAGAATCATAGAATCAACAGGGCTGGAAAATACCTCCTAGATCATCCAGTCCAACCATCCATTATCACCAATATTTCCCACTACATCATGTCCC
>VXAB01003974.1:0-166948 GCA_013399175.1 Odontophorus gujanensis
TGTCCTCTGCACTAATGCTTGTCTGTGGCCACAGAGCAGGAGTGCTGAGCCTCACCTCCTGCATGAGCAGAGGTTTTGAAGGCTCCAGTCAACAGCTTCAACTGCCCGTGGGTTTGCTCTTACTGATGCCATAAGCTAGCCAGAAGAGGTGGTTAGAAACCTCTGACCTTCACTGCAAATGTATTTGTGGTCCATGCAGAGCCAGGAGTTCTTGTGCTGCTCTTGTCATGCAAGTGGAATCCTGTTCCCTGCAGATTCCTTCAGGGCTCAGCGAGCTGAACTGTCTGTCTGTCTGTCTCCAGGCAGTACTCAAGGAAATGCCTCATGCTCTCCAAGTCTGCAGGGTACCCCATCACCCTCCTGTGAGCTCATCTTGGTAGATCCATAAGTTTTTCCAAACCAAGAGCATGTAGCAAAGGCCAAGGTCCTCACCACGACCTGCAGGCACCCAAACCAGGTGGACTCCTGCTGACCCAGAAAGTGCTCCTGTCAGACAGACCATTTTCAGGGCTTTCCCAAAGGCTGTGAACTTTCCAGTACTTGATGTTATTGGAAAGTTTTCTTTCCAGTTTTTCTACAGAAGTAAGATGTATACATTCCCACTCATGCTCTAGATGTGACGTAAAATAGTCTCACCTGCATCTTCCAGATATACGCCATCTGATACCATTCTCCCTCTTATCCATCACTGAAACTTTAAATACTTCTTTAAGTCAGACCAAGTTCTTATCCACTCCTCCACCTCCTTGCCTAAACAGCTGTTTCTAGTGTTCTCATGCTTGCTGGATGGAGTCATCCGTGTGTCACTTTCCTCCATGCTGACTTGATGGGTAGTGTACGCCAGAGCTGTGTGCTCACCTGAGGGAAACTCTTTTTCCTCCTGCTGAAAGGTGGATGTGAAGCTAGGCATCCTGTGCTATGCTCAGAATGAGATGGTGATATTACCAGTGGTTACTGGTGAGCTATAGGTCCTCCTGGTTGAATATCTAGGTTGAATATCCTGGTTGGATTTCTTATAGTGTTTGTCTTTACATGTATATGTATACACATATAAGATTCCAGGATTTTAGTCCTTTCTGGACCACCTCTGTGCTTCCAGGTGATGCAGACCTGGAGGTCCCCATGTGCTGGTGCCTGTTGGCCACACAGAGCTGTGAGAGCCCTCCTGCCCCTTCACTTTGGGGCGGCACAGCCTCAACACTGGCTGTGACAGGAGAGAGGATGTGTTTGTCTCTGGGACTCAAGTGAGCACTGCCAGCAGCAGTCATGATCCAGGCATCTGCATAGCTGTGGGTACATCCCATCTGTGTGCAGGGGGGGAATCTGGGAGCGCAGAGAGCTGTGCCTCCATTCAAGGTGCTAAGGATGTGGTTTATCAAATTGGGCTTTTGGAATTTGTGTCCATGAGTGAGATGCTGAAGCATGGGTAAACTCTTCAGTGCTTCTGCCTGCCTACATGCTGGGGGAATTGGGAGATGGAGGTGCATGGTGTTGATGTTGGCCAGACACCAAGAGATTTCCTGTTCTCCAGAGAGCCCTTGACAACAAACCACAGACCTGCAGGCAGGAGCAGCAGTGCAGCAGATCTATCCTGCAGAGCTGGGGTCTGCATGGCTGAGTTGCCGTGGGAGTATGGGTGAGATGGGATAGGATGGGATGGGATGGAATCAGACAGGGTGGCTGCTTGCATCAAGATGCTCCATTGGAAAAGGGAAATGTTGCATCTCTTCAAGATGATTTTTTGCCTTTTCTCATTCCTCTCTCCTTCTGCCCCCATCATCATGGCAAAAGGATGGTCTGACAGGGCATGGAGTCACTAAAAAGCAGAGTGTGGGATCACGGGAGTGCCCATTTCCATTGCCTCCCTTGCCAGGAGACCAAGCTGGGACTAAGCCCCAAAGCATCCCTGAGCAACCCCCTGCCCTGTAGCAGCATCCTTTCTGCTCAACCAAGTCCCAGAGCTGCCAGGTGGAGCTGGCATTTCCCCTGCAAAAAGCAGAGCATCCCCATGCTGAAAGCAGGGTGATACATAGGCAAGATTTATGAGCGTATTGTCCTGTTGCCAGTAGACATTTGACCAGCACCCCTACACATGACATTTGTTTGTTCAAATGTAACACAATTCATGGACTCTTTAGGAGTGTGTTGATGCTGTGACATTAAGCAGCCGATTACTCCTGTGCTTGGCAGGCGCTCAGTCCCGCTGTGATATGGCTCCTGCCCAGCACCTTCCCTAGCAAAGTGCACTGGCATAAATATGTGAATAACGCAGGTGACAGGCGCTGTGGCTCTAACTGATAATCCGTTGCTTTTATGTAATTTATGCTCCAAAAGTAACTGTGCTCAATCTTGTCCATGAGCTTGATTCCTTTCATGTGGTTTTCTGTGCTAACGAGATTAAATCAGTTCCAATAGGCACCGTTTTAATGGAGATGATAAACTTTTATTGAACTCAAGCACATTAAAATGAAATGTAAGCAATAGGTGACTTTAGCATTAGTCTAGAGTCTTTTCCAATCTGGATCAAGCCGGCATACCTACCCTGTTAAGCAACAGCCAGCACCCCAGCACATTTATGAGCTCCTAAAAGGGTCAAAAAATCTTCCCCCCACCCCACTTCCCCTCTGCGACGGAGCTGGGGGTGGATCTGAGCGCTAATGGGAGCAGCTCCATGACCTGGGGGTTCAGCCATGAAGCGAGGCGTAAACACAGCTAAGTATGGGGCTTCACATCTCCTGAAAACAGGAAAGCAGGGATGGCTAATTTGGTGTTTTACAGCAGCTTTGTCTGCTAATCTGCGATCTGTTTGGTCTGCCAGTAGGATTATTATGGTGGGTTTACTGAAGAAGTGCCAAAAATGATGTTAAGTAAACTGTTTACACAATGTAACTACAGGCTGAAAAAGCTAAACAGAGAGTCCCAAACTCAGCCCCGTTGCAGGTTTGAACAAAAATAAACCTCTCGACACTTTCAACTGGACACTGCCGCTCTGCAGAGTCTGCTCTGTTTGTTGAATATTAAAACATAAAATTAATGTGTTTCCCCCTCTTTCTGGGGCTCTTTCCAAAGGTCTCATGGCTGGAAATATGATCGGATCATTCTGAGCTCCTTGGCTGTCCTTGTAATTCGCTGTGATCGTTTTATCCATTATAAAATATTCAAGTTTCAGAATGACTATGAGAAAGACCATCATTCTTTAGAAGTGGGTTGTGTAATATTGTTTTTAAGAGGACAGGAAGAGCACAAGCTTGTTCTTTGCTTTCCAAGGATTTATTAGGGAGATGCAGGTGACAGCAGTTCACGGGGAAAGGTTGGCCATGCAACATGGCATCTTCGCCAGGGAGTGATTCAGGAGAGCCATCCGCTGACTTAAGGACAACCTGGAGGAACACAAGAGTTCTCATCCCTTCTTTTCACTCCTGCCTGTATTTGACACGAGTGTACTCTTGCCTGTGGAAAAGACTTCAAAGGAAGCTCGAAAAATCAGTGGTGTTAGCTTTTTGGCTCTGGAATCCTGTGCAAATTACTCTTGGTTTCTGACTCCTTGTTAGACAAAGTGTCCCTGCGACAGCCCAGGCAGTTTCTGTAGCACATGGGATAAGCACGCAGCTTGTGCAGAACCCATCACTTGCAGGCTGTGTTTGTTCCAAGTCCTTGCTTTAACATCTGAGGCCAGGGTTTGATTTTTTCAGCTATGGTGTGATGAACAGGGTGTAACTGACATGATCTTCTGATTCAGGGCCTCTTATGGGATGAAAATTTTCTGCTTGCATGGGTTTTGTAACAGGTTCCACAATGACCAAGGAACTAAACTGACATAACTTGCGTGGGATTTCCCATGTCCCACACAAGAGAAGGGCTTGTAGTTCCCTGCCAGCTTCAGTGCTGTCAGACATTGTACAGTGTGCAAAAACGAAGCAAAATGATGGGAAGGTGTAGCATAGAGAACGCCACTCAATTCATCCTGTGCAGTTTTTGTTGTCCCCAGTGTGTATGCTTTATGGAATAGATTCTGATTATACGAAGATACTTTTTTTATTATTCATTTTACCTTTTTGTTTTCCTTTTTTTTTGTTTTTACTAAGACTGTAGTTGTATTAAATATACAGTTATATAAAAGCTGCAAAATACAATGGAGTGGAAAATGTTATCAATAAAATATGATTTCAGTTTAAACACAGAGAGCAAACCCAGCAGATCTGCCCTTATAGATATGCCCCTATCATGTTTGTTCCCCTCCACTACCCAAACTCAACAGAGGCAAAGCACGGGCCAGAGTCCCCCACGGCATGGACCAACCAGCAAAGCCTTCTGCTGGCTTCTCAGCAGCTTGCTGACAGCAGAGGAATTTGGAGACATGAGCTAGGCACTGCAGAGTCCCATTACTGTCAGCCCAGGAGTGGCAGGCTCCCCGTGCCTGGCATTGCTCTGCTGGGGCTCAGAGGTGGGCAGTGTGGGACTGGGGCTGCTCCCAACTGCCAGCTCCTCCAGGCTCTGTGTCACAGCAACTGGAGCAAGTGAGATCTTCAAGTCCCTGGGTAGTTGGGTGGGTTCATCTGTCACAAGTAGCTGCAAGAACTCTGAGGCTAGATGTCCTCCCGAAGTCATCTACCAGATCTCTAACAGACAAGCTTTCAAGTTGATCTGGCTGACAGTCAGAGCAAACCAGGTGTTTTCCCCTAACTTGGCTTTTCTGAAGAACTGAACTTGTTTTTCGTTGAAACTATCCTAAATTGTTCAGCCCAAAGGGTTAAAGTTTGGCAGTGCTGCAAGCAACCGAACAATGGGTCATATCATGGAAACTGTCAGGCAACCTTAAATATAGCTGTTATGATCTGCATAGTCTGCAATGCTCTGGAAACCAGGATGAGCAGTAAAGGGAAAAAATTCATAGAGGCCATAGAGTTGTTTAGGTTAGTCAAGAACAGAGAGGACTGCAGGGAACTGCAGAAAGCTAAAGGGCGCCCAGGGAAGGAGGGCAGTGGGAGCAAGGGGAGGAATCTGCCTGCAACGTGACTGACAGGGACAGGGCAAGGCAGGGGCAGGTGGGGAAGGGGCAGCTTGTGCGGCTCTGTGGCTTATCTGATGGCAGCTGGTGACCCCATCTTCCTCCAGTTCTTCTTCTCATCTGGCCTCTCCAATGGGCCTGAACCCAGAGGACTGATTTAGTGTTTGAGCAAGGCTAATTAACAAGCCAGGAGTCAGGGCCGTACTCAGCGCTGATGTGGATGTCCCAGGTCCTCTCCAAGGAGCTGAAACCCAGCCCTTACCACCCACCAGGGCCTGCAGTGGGGAGGTGTCTGTCCTTCCCCAGACAGCATCCCAAACAGCCCGACCAGGGCAGCCAGCAAACACGGGCTGGACTTGGAGCCCAAAGGCTTCAAAGCGAGTAGGAAACTATTTTATCATGGGAAGATCAGTGCAAGTCTCAGTGCTGGATGTGATCAGGCGTGGGGCTGAGGAGCTCTCATATGGGAAATGGCTCTTAATGTGCTGCCCGAGCAGCACCGGCCTGGCGGGAGGACCGTGCTATGCAGGAGGTCAGACCCAGCATCCCTTTGGCCTCCAGCTCTGCAGGCAGATGCTTAGCTGGAATGCAGTGTTACAGCCACACAGCCCAATGGATTTATACCTCCAGCAGAACTTTCTTCTCTCCCCTTCCCCCCCACAGCCCAGCTCTCCCCCCTTCCTCAGTCAGCACTGTCAGGAGGCCAGAGGCAAAGGGAGCAGCCCAGTGCCCACCTGCATGATGCCTGCAGCACCCAACTCAGACATGACACAGGAACTGGAGACTCAGCCACCATGCCAGCTCCAAGGTGGCAAGTTTCTCTGACAACTGATGTATTGCTGTTTGCTGGCCGTGAATTCAGAGTCTCAAGGGGACAAAATGCAGCTCGGAGTGGGTACAGGGACAGCAGTGGTGCTCTAAGAGAGGCTCTGCCTCGTCTCTGTGCCCTGCCTGCCCATACCTCCCAACCCCACATCTCTCCCAGGGGCTGTGATGGTCCCTGGGCTCACCTCTCTGCTCTCATTTCCACCCCTCATGCCCAGCACCCCATTTGCTTCCCTTGCTGGGCTCGTGGCCCAGCTCAGCTTCCCAGTATGCCACGGCCAGCCCAGAGTAGGTCAGTACCAGGGAGACCCCCTCTGTGTGATGTGGCACAGCACTGACCTGAGTGTTTCCACTGGCCTTCTCTTGACCATTTTTGGTCCCTTTCATTTGTTTTTGAATCTGTTCCTTCTCTTTGCCCAAGTTCTTTGCGCTAATTGGAAACTGGCTCCTCTCGGGGTGGGAGGTCTGTCAGGACTGCCTCGTGACAGATTTACTTTGTCTCCCTGTGTCTGCATTTTGGCAGTTTGGTTCTTCTGCAATGTTCTGGATTTGGATTTTACTCCTCAGCGCTGATATCCTCACAATAGGCAGCCTATGGATTGACTAAATTAAAACATAATGAGCTGGAATGCAACTGGCAGTTCTGAGAGGTTCCCATCAGCACAGCTGAGCCCTGGGCCTGGTGGACTGGTAGCTGCAGGGTCACCACTGACAGAGGCCCTTGTAGGACACGGGTGCCCCAGGAGAGGCATTGGGGACCCTCACTGCAGGCAGGGGCTGCAGGCACTGGCCTGAATGTCACACAGATCTCCATCAGGGTGCTGACAGGCATGAGGTGCTGCTTGGTGTAGGGAGGCAGGAGATGTAGCTGCTCCTCAAGTTGGGTCTTGCACCCTGCAGCTTCTGGATGTGTCATCCACAACCAGTGACTCTTCTCAGCCCCATTTCTGCTCTAGCAGTGCCACCAGAACTCTCTGCTGCACGGTAGCACCATCTTCATGCCAACCTTGCACTTTGAAGAGGGGTGCCTGGATCCTCTCTCCTGCTGCTTCCTTTCTCTCAGGTGTCCATACCAGTACACCCTTTCCTCTTTTATTTTCCCCTCCAGAATTTCCCACTGTGTGAACATTCAGCTGCCTCAGGCCCATTTTTAAGCCAAGGGGGTCTTGCTACCCTGCCTCAACCTGGCACAAACTGGCAGGACACTATGTGTGTCTCTCTCAGAACACAGCCCCATGTCCCTGCTGGGTCCCTGCATACTGCCCCTGTTGGTAGAGAGCAGCCAGCAAAAGGAAGAAAAGGAAACTCCAGGTGGCACTGAATGTGGGAGGCTGTGGCCAGCATGGGATGGTGGGAATGTTCAACCCAGCTTGTCAGGCTTCAGAAGGAAATCCAAACCCAGGGAAGGCCCTGGAGAGATGGGGAACGTGAGAGCTGAGAGTGTCAGTGATGGGAAACCAGGCAGCAAACAATTGGGAAACACTAAAAAAGAGTGAGAAAGCGGTTTGCTCTCCCTCCTGAGGATTCTGCTGCTCACTGCAAGCTGCAGTCACAGGCTGGGACCTGCCCATCTGCTGGCTCAGCTGAGACTGTGCAGCCTTCCTGCACACTGTGCCTGCCAGCACCTGGCACTCGCAAGCGGGAAAGCACTCTGGAGCGCATGGCATAGGTATTGTTTACTTTGGGAGGAACACGCCAATCAGCAGCACAACAGGAAAACGAACATGGCACAGACACGCGTCAGAGCTCACTTACATTTCCTGAGACAGCTCTGACCGTCGGGCTGTAAGCAGGGCTGGCCAGCATGTGCTTACAATTAGGACACACATCTTTCCCACCATCTCCCGGCAGCCAGTGGTAGGAGGAGGAAGGTAAACACATTAGCAAGATCTGGGATGGATGAGCCATAGTAGAGTGTGCCCAGACACCGGGTGAGGTGATCCACTGTCTCTGGATGGGGAGCAGGCAGGCTCGAGGATGTGGGGCAGCTCTGTGGAAAGTTGTTGTGTGAGGGAAGGGCAGGAGGAGGCTGGCTTCAAAAGTACGGCCGCTGTGAGCTGTATAGCAGTGTATCTTCCCTCTCGCTCCTCACTCATCTTTATCAGTGAGATTCTGTTTTTCTTAACAGAGCTGGACAAGCTCTACGTTCCCTGTCCCTGAATCTTGGGACCCACCTTGCTCATGGCATGACGATTTCTGCACAGAAACCAATTCATTTCCATACCCAGAGAGCTGTCAAACCTCACCAGTGCCCATTTAATACGGTGTTATGAATAGAACCAGGTAGTAAAGCCAGAAGGATGGCTGGAAGAGGGGCTTGTAGTCACTGCTGGTTAGGCCAAGAAGTAATGTCATCTGGCTTGTCTTACTTCACAGAGCAGGCCAGAGTGTTTCCCCAAGTGAAGTCTTTGGAGCACGTATTTTATGCAATTGTTTTGTATTGATTTTTGAGTTGGCAATGATGTGTAACTCCTCCCACAGCCCTGGATGACTCGTTCCAGCGCATCTTATTCTACATCAGATCATCAAATTAACCTAATGATCATCTTAATTAAATTACAGTAAATAAAGTAACAGATCCGTGACAGATTTTCTGGAAAGACATTGCTCTTTTTTAGTTCCAAACTTCCCAAATCAGCTATCTTCTGACTCTGACTAGCTCTGTCTCTTCCAACACAATGAGGAGTTTGGACCAGACTACCTCCTGAGGTCCCTCAAGCCAACATTTTTTTGCTTCTATGGCACAGTCAACACTTTGCATGGGCTTCAGCATTTCCAGGGAACTGCTCTGCTCAGTCATGTTGACAATTGGTGCAGTTTGTCCAGAGCAACACTGACTACGTTAGTTTTGTCTTTTTCTTTCAACTCATTGTTGTGTACACTGATCCCAACCAATCTGAAAGAGTACAGCATGTCACGCTTCATGTTCAAATGACAGATCTGTTTGAAAAGACAGTGATTTACTACATCTTAAATGCCCAAGTTGTTACCTGCCAGCATTTTGTGAGAGAGTGAGAAAAACAGAGAGAAGGGGATATCTCAGAGGACAGAGCTTTGGTCGGTGCCACATGTGCTGGGTCACTCCTCACCTGCAGGACAGATGAACACAGACCCCAGGATCCAGTGCTAAATCTGAGGCAATGCTGTTCAATACTAGTGATAAGGAAAATAAATAAATGTTTGAATTTGTGGACGCTGTGATTTTGTTCAGCTTCTGAGGCCAGGCTTGCTGCTGAGATTAGTGGATGGTCTTGTGGAACTTGCTGCTTGGTGTGAGCACAATCTCTCATCACCTGGATTTTACTTCTCTGGGGGTGGTGAATCATGCTCTCTGAGCTGAAGGATGCCTTAGTGGATACTTTATTTTCTGAAACTAGAGACTGTATCTTTCCAGGAGCTTAATGCTCAGAAGGCTCTTGGAACCAAAACTGTTCCCAGCAAGCGGGACTGCAGGTCTTTTGAGACTTTTCAGGTGATGGGACTCTCAGACACCTTTTGGAAAGTTTTAAGAAAGGCTTTGTAGTATTTCATTCTGATTTATAACAGGTATGTTGGCCAAACTTTTCAAAGCAACAGTTACTGAAGCCAAGGTGAAGCCTTGGGGGTTCCCTATTAGTACTGCTGTTAAAAGCTTAGCCTTTACACAAGCAGCTTTAAGCCTGTAACCAGCATATGCTGGCTTCTAGTTTCGTAAAGATCCAGCTCCACTGCTGTATGGCAGCCTTTTAGATGGAGCAGCTGTCTGTGTTTCAGCCTTTACTAGTCCATCAGATCTAGCTTCTCTTGGACCTCACACTTGTCTGACAATCTGCATAGCCAGGAGTCGTACCCTCCCCCAGATACATACATGTCATCAGGGTGGAAAATCACCAGGCTGTGAAGTGGAGGAAGCCATTAGGATTGCCTTAGTTCCCTGTGACTGAGTGACACCTCCTGACCCATCTCTGGGTCGGGATGGGCAGGAAGGGCAGGAGAGGCAGGGCAGGGCAGGATGGGCAGGACAGCATCCCTTCCAGCAGCCTGGAAGAGAGCACAGCTTACAGGAGCACTGCACGCAGCAACCAGGCGCAGCTCATGAGCCCCTGGGGAGCTGCTGAGTCCAGAGGAGCGGAGGTGGGGCCGTGACCCGGTGCCTACAGAGAAACTCAGCAGGAATTAGATCTGTTTCATAAAATAAACAGTGCAAGTCTCTAATTTCCAAACAAGCCCCAATGGCCCCTTTCCTTGAGCAGTTCTGCTGTGACTAATCATACTGGTAGGTGTTGGGTCAAAATCAACAATGGTTCTCCACTAAGGTCACTCACTTTCTCTGTTTACAGTGCTAATTTTATCACTGCTCAGAGTGGCTAATGGTATTATTTATACGTTTAGCAATGATAAATGTTGATGCTAAATAAAGGCTTCCTGGCGTAGGCAGGTCGAGGGCTGATATGGCACATCCAGAACCTTTATCATCAAAGGAATTAGTGCTGTGGGTAAGAGCTTTCCTGGTTTTTTGCAGAGATGAATGCTTATGAATGGGGAATGGTGTCAGCAATTAGCCTTGCCTGATAACGAAGCCTGTTGCTAATGGGCAGTGCCTTTAAGAGGCTGGATTCCAAGCAGCTCCCAGGAAGGGCAAAGGGAACTTCCCTAGTATCCTTGACATGGTGAAAAGCTGCATCTGAAAGTTCTCATACCTCCAGGTTCATAAAGGGTGCCCCACAGGAAGGTAGAGACAGAGAAGCATCACAGCCAACACATGGTCCTCTCTTCAGAAGCTAATGGGACCAGGGATGCACAGCCCCAGCTACACAGTGTGGGTGTGGGGGTTGCAGCAATGCTCAGACAATGCTTCTCATAAATAAAGCTTTTTCTCTAGGGAAAAAAAAAAAAGCTTAATTTCTAGTGAAATATCGCAGCCCACAGTATTTCAGTGGAAGGCTGGCAGAAAGTCAGGTTGCAGTCTTGGAGTCTCCTGTCACTGTCCTCACACCTGGGCCAGCTTTCCCAGTTTGGAACTACATCCCCCATAATGCTCCATGAGGTCTTCCCTAAGAGTTGAGTTGATGCATGGTGAAAGTCCTTGGCTGTAGTCCATCCTGACTCAAACACCATGAGGCCCTGACATGTCTTTTCTAATTAGCAAACTCACACTTTTCCAGCAAGAGCTGATATTTTAAGAAACCTTTTGTGACATTTGTTTCCATCTTGAGATGGAAAACTTTTGGCCTTTTTTTTCATCCCAGTAAAGGGACATGGGAGCATGAAAGGGAGTTCAAGGCCAGGGATACAGTAGAGATCTTGGCCAGAGGAGAGACATGTTGCTCCATCGGAAGGGGAAGCAACTAAGGAGGATTTCTGAGAGAAGAGTGAACAGCTACCCCAGCACTGTGACTGTGGCAGCAGAACAGGTGAAGGAATAGAACAGGAAGGAATAGATGGAAAATAATTGAACTATGAATCAATACAAGACCCATAGGGGTGATGTGATGACAATGGTGATGGTTGTGATCCTCATTCTTCATCATGTCCACAGCCAATGTATTAAAATGTCCTTGGTATCTTAAATCCAAAACTTAAGCATCCTAAAGAATCCTGGATCTGACCTTCATTCAAATTATAGCTACCTTAGTGTGCCATGCAGAGATGTCTGTGATTTTACTGCTGCAGCTCATGTGTGACACCATCCTCACTTGGCAGAAGAGTACCTCCAGCTCCTACCAGCCTTCCAGAAGACAGGACTTTGATACTGTTTGGAAGCCCTTGACACTATCTCACAGCAACACCACTGCTCTCACAGATGTTGTCTCACATCTTTGTCCCTACCAATACAATAGCAGAAAACAAAAACCACAAAGAATGTTGACCAGTATGACATGACTTCTCTCTCATGCCTGTAATTCTCTCCATCAGAACTCATGATTTCCAGCTGTGGCACCAGGCTCATGTAAGTCATGTCTGTGGGTTTCAAACAGGCCTCTGGTAGTATGGCAGCTGATGTCAGTTTTTGAGTAGCCTTTCCACTTCTAGGATCTAGGGGATCTTCCAATGGATCATTGCTTGATGTTAGAATTCTTGATGCTTTGGGACATTGAACTCAGATGGCAGTTTCCAGAGGGAGGTGAAGTACTTGTGAGCAGGAAAACTGAGTTGTAAGCCCGAGTAAGGATGCATCTACAGTGGATGGTGATGTTTACTGCTGCTTCTCTTGGTGTGGCATCTGATGGGGCAGAGAGCTGTTGGGCTGCCTTAGTCCTCACTGGCATGGGGTACAGTTCTAATAGTTTGGCAGAAGGCAGAGGCATAATTAAGTGCTGCTGTGGGAGAGATCTTGCAGATCTTCTGTTTTTATAGGCTGTAATAACAGTTTGCTGCTTTGGGTGTTATAAAGATGGCTTCACTCTGGTAACAAAGGAGCCTTCTGCGGTGGCTGCTTGTTGCTGTACTTCAGTTCCTTTCCCTTTGGAAATGGTGGCCGTGTCCTTTCCCCCAGAATGATGCACCTCAGGAATGGCGGGTGGCATAAGTCTGACATGATACTGACTAAGGCCTCGTCCTGGAGCTTCACCATGCTTTGGACATGGAGATGAAGAACTTGAGGTATGCCAGGAGCACAGAATGGGAGAACACAGAACGGCTCTGCCCACTCACCTGTGGACATCTGGTACCTGCGGACAGAGCAGTCTGGGTGTACTTGCGGTCTCATCAAACACTCCAGAGCAGGAGCTCTGCCAGGTGCATCTGCAATTGCAAGGCAGCCCAAGGGCCATTTTCTGCTGAACATTTCCTCTGGGTAATACAGCATGGTTGCATGCAGTTCCTGTCCTTAAGGCTGGAGTCAAGAAATATACATTCTGCTATGTGAGCTAACACATTAATGTAAACAGCAGTCTCCAAAACAGTGGCAAGAGAATTAACTGATGCTATATGCTGCTGCTTCATGTTTTCTTTGGAGTTGAGGAATAGGTTTTGGAGAGATTTTCCTCCCCATTTTCTACTCATGCCCTTGGACACAGCTCTGTTATCCCCAGCTGACTTGCCTAAGCCTATAATCCCTGGTGCTCAAGAGAGTGAGAAGAAAATAGGATTCAGAGTCCAAATGCCTTATGTGTTGGACTCTAGAAGATTCCTACCATATGCTCTGGCCACCAAGCAATAGGACTGAGCTCATTTTGTATCCTGTCATCTATTTCTGTTGTGCATGAGAAGCTGAAAAAGCCATGGTGGGATCTGTCTGTCTGTCACAGGTTTGGCATTTGGACCTGCTGAAGTGCTGGGAATGCAGCACTGTGAGCTGCCCCTCGTGTAATGTGGTGTCTAATAAGCTCCTGTGCATCACTCTACTGAGACCTGATGGAAAGACAGGCAGATAGGCAGTGTACCTATCTCAAGTAGAGATCTTTTTGTTTGGAAGCATTTATCTTGCATGCTTGAAACTGAAATCATGCCAGTGATCATTCTGTTGTTTGACATCAAGATACCTGATGTCCCAAAGCATTTATTCAGCACAAACACTGACATTTGAAAGGGCCTCCAAGATCATTTATGATCTTCTGTTTTTTACCAGTCGGAGATCAGAAGTGTCCTGGTCTGCCAGGGGCACTGTGCTGTCTCTTCCATGCAATGCCAGCTGCAGTCATTCTCTAGGAATGCCCAGTTGGGAAGATCCAGCTGCTTCCCTACCCTCTGTTTTGCCACGGCACTTGAAAGGCATCAAGTTGCAGCAACCAGCCTAGACTCCCCTTATTTCTGACAAGCCATGTTGGTTTGGTTTATATGCTTGGGTACAACCTGTAAGCAGCTGTTGGCATGGAAGAAATGTTATTGTTAGTTGAGATTAAATTATCTCTTACAGGTCTCTCTTGCCACTGAAGTCCATTGCTGCCTTATATTGCAGCATTAGATGAATTCACAGTCTTAATTTAATATGCTGTCACATACCTGGACTCTTTAGCCAGTACTTACAATAGCCTGCAAATTCAGTCCTCTCCAGACCTTGTTTTGTAATGGCAATGGCTACCACAGATGGGGACTAGTGCATCAGGGTTTATGAATCCCATGGATACTCTCCAGAGTCCTAGAACAATTGCAGGGAACAGGCAGGACACAGAACCTTTGCTTTTCAGAACTTGTTTACAAGTCAGAGGCAACCACTAATGACACACATTGTACCCAGGAACATCTCTGTGCACTGTTCTGGTGGAAAGTGGGGTCCAACTGACACTCCAGGGAAGAGTCAATCACCGTATCCCCAAGTCAAGATACTTATTTTGATGGACCAAACACTTCCACTGTAGATGGCACTGCCTTACTTCCACCACCAAACACTAAGCCCTGTTCTTTATTCTTCTGCTAAATCAAAGGTTTTTCTTTAATATATAAAACCATGAAATCATGGAATGGTTTGGGTTGGAAGGGACCTTTAAGATCATCTAGTTCCAACACCCTGCTATGGAAACATATATATATATATATACACACACACACATATATGTATAAATTTACAAATTTTGTTCAGTCTCTTGATCATCTGCTCTCAGATGAGTCAAACTAGTCGACATGCCTTCATCTCTCACTGAAACAAGCTCCTTAAAAACAAGCTCTTCTCTATAGCTCTTCCTTGAATCTTGTTTTTCTTCTTCTCATTTTTAAATATCTTAAAAGAAACCTGTGAAGCTAAAAATGGGAGGACATGCCCAGCAAAGTCTTAGAAATGTTAATAATGAATAGCTTTGACACTTCTCTCAGGGCCAGTTTCTGCAGGAAGAATTGCATTCCTACATGCAGCCAAAGCATTGCTTCAGCGATTTGTGCTAACACCATCAACAGTGACCCCTGGGTCGTTTTCAAGGTCACAGCTTTCCAGGAAACCTGTGTGCTGTCAATGGCATCTTCATCTTGGAGGTATAAGATGTACCTGCATTAAGATTAAAAGGCATGGTCAGGAATGCCTAGCTATCAAAACCTCAGTTCAGCTGCTGCATCTACTAAACTCTCTTATTTATCTACTACAGCACCTTTCCTGAACTTGAAAGTCACAGGAGCAAATACTTTTTCCCTGCTCACTGATTAAGAGCTCATGTTGTGCAGGGTCTGGAGTGTGACAGTGAAGGAGCCCCACTGCAAACTGCTGCAGCCTCATCAGATGAGGACATCCTCATAACAGATATATTTCAGAACCTCACAGTTGAGCAGATTCAAATCCACTTAATAGAGGAAATATTTTTATGAAACTTTTAAGCAACTAACATTGCTGACTTTCAGCCTTCATAGAAGGTCAGCATTTGGTTGTTACCTTTGCAGACCAAACTCCACAGAATTAGATAATGAATTCAGGCTCAAAGAGCAGAAACAGCTTTTAATTCTCTCTGAGCAGTCTTGTATCAGCTTGCCATGGTTTCGTCTGGGTCTGATGTCAAGCTGAGAGGCTGACAGTTTATTCTATGCTCTGTAAATATTTGTACACTGTTGGCCTTTTCCAGTCCTTTGGAACAATATTCCAACATTTGTTAAAAATAAACATTAAGGGGGAGGAGCTCCCAGCCCAATTCTTTATGATCCCGTGTGCTGATTTTCAGGTCCTGCTGTCTGTAAGGGACAACTTTCCATCTCTCAGCTTTCTAACCTGCAACCACTTTAACGGTAGCAGCTGCTGTGTTGTCACATGAAAATGCCACCTTAGGGTGCAGGCAAAAGAAAACACCCAGCAGATAGGAAGCCTGCTGCAACCTACTGTACAGTCCCAGAAGACCTCTTTGCACTCTTGGGTTACTTTTAAGCCTCAGCTTCCATCAGCAGGCTGCCAAGAGATGAGAGCTGCAGACTGGGTCAACATCAAACAAGGGAGAGAGGATGGATGGGAACCACCAGCAGGTTGGCCAGAGAGTCAGCAGGGTTGAAGGAACGTCATCTAGCAGGAGTCAAGAATGTGTGAGGCCTGGGTTGTCAAATATGTGGGTGGGAAGAAATCTTGGCCTTCAAACCTGTCAGCATTCAGGATTGAGTTTTTCCCAACTTTCCTATTACTAGTTAGGATTTCTTGCCAAAATTAGTAAGTTCAATTATGGGCAAAGGCTGAGAAAGTCTGAGAAGCTAAGGAAGCCTTTCCTCTTTGTGACATCAGGTGTCCTCCTTGAGACTAGGCTCTGAGTTTGCCAGGATAGCCAGGAGGAGGGGGCAGTTTTCATCCCCGCTGCTTGCATAAAGAAGCTGTGATCCCCTCAAAGAGCTAAGTTTGATGCAGATCTATGTGAGCCACCCAGAGAAGAAAAAGGTGAAGTGGAATGCCCTGCAATGTAATACAAGTCCTTCCTTGCCATGGATATCAGGGCCCTGATAACAGCCAGGGAGAGTGAGACCAGGTGCAGGTGCCCTGTGCTTGCATGCAGACAGCCTGGTGCAGCGGGTGGCTTGTGGGTTCAAGGTGCTGCCTACCACCTCCCATGGGGTTCCAACCCTGGGCCCAAAAGAACATGGGGAGCAGGGACACCTTGCACATCTACTGCCCTGAGGAAGGAAAACAGCACGGACACATAAGTCTCTTCCTGGTTCTTTCTTGGCCCTCACTGCAGACCAAATCAGAGAAGGCATCATCACTGCCTCCTCTGGCTTCACCTGAGCGTTCAGTACCTCTGACCTTGTTGACACTGTGTTGTATACATGTGGATTACCGCACTGCAGCTGCAGGAGGGCTGCCTTCAGCTTCTGCAGGAAGTGCAGAGAGGGGGCAGGCTCTGCCTTTCTGGAAAAGACTGAGAAAGAGCGAGGGCAGGAAAGCAAGCATGCATCAAACCCCAGGGAAACACAGTGCAAATAGTGTAAGAGCCTGGTACTATTACTCATTATGATTCTACTATTATATAATGGCACGAGGTTAAAATAACATACTCAAGTAAAGAAAAAAATAGACCTAAAAGATACCAAAGCAAAATACTTTGAAAGGACAAGCGTCTTTGGCTCTAAATCTTCCAGAAGAGGTTTGATGGGGGAACCCTCCTCAGCTGTCTCTCCCCCGCAGTTTGCATGTGACCCTGCAGGAACCTTCGTGCATATGAAATCAGATGCAGGCACAACCCCAAACAAATCTTCTGGGTCTGGGCAGGGAGGCAGGCAGTCGGGCTTGGAGATGCAGAAGAAACCATGTATGGACCCAGATTCTGAGGAAGAAGAAATTTCAGTGGGGTTGATCTCCTTGTGCCAGCTGGAGCTGACAGTGATTAGTCATCCAGCTTGCTGGCTTTTGTCAGGGATCTGAGAGGCAGACCATCAAGAGATATCCTAAAGCAAGACTCGTTACATAGGCTTCTCTTTTGCGAAGATCTATGTCCATGTGCAACAGGACTGCTGGAAGAGTCACAGCCTGCTGGTGAGGATTTATGCAATATCCCAGGGGTTGGAAGACCCCTACCTACCTTTGATACCACAAGGTGGGGACCATGTGTTCTGGGACATAAATTTCTGCTGTCTTTCCTATCCTGATACAGCTGGATCCAGTCCCTGGTACGTGCATGCCGCATGCGTGTTGTTTTCAGCAAGAGGCAGTTGGGAATGAATGTACCATGCATGACTGCAATTGGTGTGGACGGCTTGTTTGGGGATTGTGATCATGTCTGATCAGAGGTAGGACAGACCATCAGGCTCAGCTGCTTCTGCAGTGGGGAAAGCTGTGCTGTGCCCACTGCTGCTGTGCTGGGGAGGTTTTCCCAGGGACACATTCCGATCCCCTGGGTCATGGCAGCTTGCTTGGATGTTGTTTTGATAAAACTCCCAAGAGGATCTCTGACAAAGTGCAGCCTGAAAACAGCAAGTGAAGCCCTGTCCTCTGATGCCAATGGGATTTTTGTCTCGGAGTGCAGTGGGGTGAGGACTTCTCCTAGTCTCTCCCCCCTCAATCTTTTGCTGTGCCATCAGTAGGCGCAGAGCAGTGCTAGCTGGTGGGGCTCTAGTACGGCAGGGAGCATGATATCCACACAGTAAGTGCATGCAGCCATTCACCAAAAACCTTTCTGAGTTCAAGAAGGTCACAATGGCTTGAGCGGCAGACCTGGGGAATGCTTGGGTGCAATGGTCAGAGCAGAATAATTGAGTAATGGAAAAGTTCCCATGGCTGTCAAAGAAGCAAGTCCAGAATGGCACATAAAGTTCAGTCCAGCTGAGCAGAGAATCATAGCCTCAACTTGGAAGGTGGATTCAATTTTTGTTGGTGGTTATTTCTCCAGACATCTCCATCTTTTCCCATCTCCTGGGACTTGGTGTGGTCAGAGCAATGTGATGGCTGTGATGATTCCTCCTTGATTTTCCCAGCAGCCAACCCCAGTACAGTTCCACCACCTGTCCCAATGTGAAGCACAGAAGAGGTGGGAAGGAGCAGTCCCCTCAGTGACCACAGATCACTCCAGAATAGAATAACTGCCATAGGACCCAAGCACCACCTGCCATCTTTCAGTCATGGGCCAGTTCCCCTTATCATACGCAGCATGTTATCATCTGAATAGCTGAAATGCTCACCTTGTCCTTTTACTCATTTTCCCTAAGTTAGGGAATAATGTTTTGTGCCTAATTCTTGAATGGAAAGTCTTCTCCTGATGTGTAGAGTGAGGTGTCACTTCCATAAAATCTCCTCTATTTAGCAGGAAATATCTCCCTGTCTCAAACTCTCCTTAGCTGAGTGATCATTTATCTTTGTGTTTCCACTGGTTTCATGTTTCCTGTTTTCTTCTTCCAGATTGTGATCCCTAGCTGTAGATATTTTACAGCTCTGCTTTGCTTTCCACATATCTCTCAGAGATAATCTCTGAGCAGACAGTTTCTTTTTCCTTCATAGTTATTGGAAAAGAAGTAACTATCAAAACAAGATTGTTATTTGAAAGCAAAAAAGCCCCTCTTGACCACGTACCCTCCAGGTCACAGTGTGTTGCCCAGTAACTGGGACCTCTGTATTCCCCCAGCTTTTGCCTTCTGTCTCCTTCTCCTTTAAGTTCCCACAGGCCTGCTGGCAGTGCAGGCAGAGCTGATGCCGTCTTACCACCACAGAATGCCTTGTACTTGGGTTTGTTGATTCCTTTAATCTAAACTAAGTCATTCACCCAGAAGAGTCAGGGCCCTGGAAAAGTAACACTTTGGGCCCCATCCTAGGTGAATGCTCCCATGCCCTGCCAGTTCCCAGAAGTGTAATGACTTTCTTGCTCTCTGCATCTCCAGCACCACTGGAGTCAACTGTTATAAACCTGCCAGAAGGGATGAGGGCTCATGAAAGAAAAAAGAGTCTCTTTATTGTCTGTCTACTTGCTTTCCTTTGGTGCTGCTTCCCATCACAGCACTTATCTCAATTCTTCCCACATAAGACGTAGAGCAGCAGCAAAACCATGTGTGCACAGAAACATTCTTAAAGAAACTGAACCTGACCTGGGGAGATCTGGCCCTATCACAGTGCCCATTTCAGATCCAAGGCCCTTTCCAGTCTTACCTGTCTTCCAAGTCTTCCAAGGCTTACTTGCTTTCCTTCTGCTTTCTCAGAAATAAAGTGATGACAACTTTTCTGTACTGTCATTTCAGAAAGAGATGAGACAAGTAGGGCTGTAGTCCATGCACTGGGGGAAAGCAATACGTGTAGTGAATTTTTTCTAGAAGATGGACTCAGCTGCTGTGATATTGAGGTCTTTGCATGCTCTATTATTCACTATAGATCCATCAATTGTGGTAGAAATCATTTCTGAGTAGGAGGTTTATGGAAGGAAGGTAACTGATGTCAGACTGGCTTTCCAAAGAAGAAAGCAGTGGCTTTTTACCTGACATACTCAAGATCTGACTCCAAGTAATTTTTACTTCTCTGCTGTCACATACAGAGTTCCAGGATACTGATGTTGAAAGCCAGCACAGATGACTTTAGAGACATAGGTAAGAGGTGCTGGACTCACATTTTCAGAGAATTTGGGGACCTTTGTGTGAGGTTACAGTACAGCTTGTGGCATCTTGCTGAGAACATGCTAGGAGGTTTTGCAGACTGGAGCACTGTTTTGATTGGCTTTTGTGAACACCAGGACTGGAGTGCAGTCCTTGGTCCCACTGCCTCAAGAAACATCACCCTTTTCAGAAGGCATGAAGACCTCAAATGCTGATGCATGTGCTGGCAGACAAGGAACTTCCTCTTGTTCAGCTTGAGCTGTTTTCCAGGTTGTTTACAGTCGCACTCCTGTGCTAGCCCCACTCCTCTCCCCTCCTCTCTGAGTCTACTGAGAGTTAATGATACTTCTTGTGGGTCTCAAAGCTTTGATGTATAAAGAGTCTTTAAGTAGTTTGGGAGAACAGAGCTGATAATTAATGAAGTTTGGTAAGACAGGCTGTGCCCATATATGTGTGGGATGTGTGTGTGTAGCATCAGTAATACGCTCATCCAAACTCCCATTGTGAATGATTTTCACGCCTGTCAGTCATGCCATGCCTTGCATTTCTCCATGCTGCAAACAGGCACATTTTACCAGTTGATTTAAAAGGCCCACCTTCAGAGATCAGCCTTGCCAGCAAGACCCAAAGGCATTGCCATTGGTCACCTCTCTCTGGCACCCTCACACCCTGCAGAGCAGCCCCAGGGATGGTGTCAGTGTGTTTTGAGGGGTGAAGGGAATAAAAGGTTTGCATTCAGCTTAACCATCACCTTCATGAGTCTGTAAACCCTGATGCCCACTGCCTCAGTCTTCTTTCCACAGCCTGGCAGCAGCTTCATCCCTTCTTCATCCTCATCACTGCTCCGAAGACTTTTAAACTCAACCACACCCTTCCTGATAACCAAGTTTTCCATAGCAGCAGAATTCCACCTTCTGTCTTGTTCTCCATATTGTTCGAACTGTCTCAGCCTGTAGCCTGAGCTGTGGATGTCCTCTCAGCATGCCAGTCCACCACGTGCAGAACCTGGAGTCAGACATCTCTGAGCAATGAATGCTTTCTGTGGCAGCACCAAACCACTTGCCCACATGCTATCTGACTGTTCTCATGCAGTAGGTGTTGAAGGCAGTCGCTGGGACAAGCATACCCCAGCAATCCCTCAGCACCTCCCAAACTTGTGCCAGACCCTACAACATACTGTGTTCGCCAGCTGTCCAGCCACACAAAGGAGCGGGGTGGGACGGGAGCACAGGCACCTGTCTGCACAGTAACACAGCTCCTGCATGACAGCTGCTCTGAATCCAGCAGGATGGATCAGTGCCTCCAGCACCCTTCCTTTTGCTCTGCTTGCTGAGGAGGGCTGCAGCACACAGCGAGTTCCCTGCTCTGCAGCAGGACCAGGAGCGCCCTTGGAGCTCAGCCCCGTGCTGAGGCACAGGTCTGGCAGAGGGCACAGTGCACCAGCACAGCGCATGCGTCTCTCCGGAGCAGAGCCCTGAATTCTTGGCAGGGCTGGCTTACACCTCCTACATGATTATAGCCTGCACTGCAGAACTGGAGCTGAAATTTCCACACATGGTACTTGTCGACTCGTTCTTCATCGGCTTTGGGGAGCCGTTTCTGCCGCTTGTCACGTAACTGTTTGTCTGGAGGAATGTGCTGGTGTTTCTTTCAGGGGATTACTGGGTCTTTCCTGTCCTGTTTTTCCTTGGAAAAGCCCTTTCTGTCTGCAGGGCCCAGGCAGTATCTCTGGGCAGTGTAAAGCTTTGCACCACACTGCAAATGCAGGGCTTCTGCCTGCTCCCTCTACATCTGTGTCAGCAGAGACCAGCACGTGAGGCTCTGGAGAACAACCACCATGTTGTCACAGGCAAAGCCACCTGTTGACACACTGTGCAGGCTGCTCCAGGGACAGTTCGTCCCAATTGGACACCTCTGTGCAACAGAGCAGCAATGGTAGCCAGCAACAGGGGCCCACTAAAGCCCAGCAGGTTGTCTGTGCTCTGACCTCCTCAGAGGCCTGAGAGGTGGGGAACAGCCACAGGGCTGTGTTGGCAGGCAGCTTCCTGAAACCTCCAGGAGGTGTGAGGAGGAACCCTTCCTTCCTCCAGGAGCCCACCAGCAGAATCTGTTTGACTCAGTGGTTGAACTGGACACCATCCATCATGGGATGTCCCCAGAGTCTGCATCTTGAGGTCCCCGATGGCTGGGAACTTGCAACTGGCACAAAGTATTGGAAATTCAGAGTTTGGCCATCATGCAGTGGAGAGTGGAGGTGGTGGTACAACCAGCAGAGGCGACCCTGAAGGGAAGGCTTAGCAGCATGGGGATGAGCAGCCAGTACTGGGAGTGCTCCATATTCTCAGAGCAGTGTAGACTGAGCCTCAGCTCGTGTCTTCTGCAAACACCAGTGGCTCTCAGGGTTGATGGCATTTCAGACAGCAGTTGTTAAGCTAATGAGGCAACTTGTCACTGTCCAGGCACAATTTGGAGACTCTAAAGCAGGCATCCAGCTGGAGAGACAAGTGTGCTGAGGTGCAAAGACCCCGGAGGCCTGAAGGGCTGAGGCAGCTACCCAGCCCAACACGGCCAGCTGTCACCACACAGCCTAGCTGGCAGTGTCACCATGCAGCCCAGCTGGAGACGTCTTCATGGCTCTGTTTCTGCACACCTGAATTTTGCAGCTGTTCGTACAGCTTTGTACACTTCAGGCTTTTGGGTGAATTCAAAGCTAGTTCCTATTGTCTCTTTTACTGTTCTCTGCTTTCAATCTGCTGTCTCCTGAAAGACTCTTCCAGCGGTTCTTTCACAGGACACCAAGAAGAAAGTCCTTGCCTGAAAAGCAGTGGTAAGACAGTAAAAAAGTCTCTCCTGCCTTCTGTCTGCCTGTATGAGTATGGAGGTGGAGTCAGCACTAGCTTAGCTGACATTAGTTCTGAATCACAGCAGATCTCAGTGGAGCAAAGGATTTGTATTTGCAACCCTAGATGTGGAGATGAAATACCTAATCATTTGGCCACTCTAAGGAAATGTTTTGTAGAGGAAGTGCCATCCCTTGAGTCCACTATGGGCTACCCATTGTCTGCTTAAAATCACTCAATCCCTCTCCCTTGTCCTCCAGACAATATATGAAATGCTTCTGGAATGATTTGAAGATGTTGCTAAGACCTGCTGCTCCCTCTGCTCTGCTTTCTTCAGGGACAGACTTACTGCAACTGGTGTGTCCTCGTGTTGTATGCATTGGGGCGGGCAGGAGACATGTGAATGTGCAACTCTGTGTGTTGCAGACACGTCCTAGAGCAAGTGAGCTCATGCACAGGGAGCAGTCTCTACTTGGGACACTGCAGTGTTCTGCTGCACTCCAGAAGGACTGAGAAGCGCAGATACATTATGAGGCAGCATTTCCCTTCATTGGCTTCCCTGCGTCCCTTCCCAAAAGATGACCTATTTCTGTAAAAGCAACTCTCAAGGGACAGCTGCTATCTCTCCATCTATTGAGGCTACTCATGACCAGCAAGCTCATAAGTGGATATGATTTCTCATAGAGGCAGAACTCTTCTCCCTGAAAAGCCCCTGCATGTGGACAGACTGCAGGATAACACAGTTCTGGCAGGAGTGAAGACTTTCACTGAAGAGGTTAAAGAGTTACCTTGAGCTGGGATCTGTATTTTGTTAAATTATTTGAAAGAATAGCATTTCTGCTGTTTCCTTCTCCAACATGTAGAAGAAAAATGACTGTATTATGGTTGTGTCTAGCGTAGTCTCTGGCGCAAAGCCAGTGGGATTTACAATGGCAGGGTGAAAAGTCTAGAGGGAAGGCAGTTCGTTTTGCTGTGGACAGTACTTAAAGGGTCTGCAAGGACCAATCTCATAACAGAAAAGGGGCCCATTGAAGCTCCAGCAGGGAAACCTGCCAGCAGAAAGCTGCTGGAGAAGCCATTTGTTCTGTCCATGAAACACGAGGTCAGCAGGACCCACCACCTCCTGCCAAAAATGATAAGGGAAGGCAACAGAGACAGGCTCTGTCTATTGAGGATGAAAGATCAATTTTACTGTAGCTTTTTAGCATACAGATTTTTCATGTTCCGCTTTTCTGTCTGGAAAAATAAGTCTCTGATTCAGAATTGTTTTCAGAAAGAAGCACCTGATCTCACGTGCTGGAAGGGAGGAAGCAGCTGAATATTGGTTTCTAATACTCTGTACACACACATTCCTGAATCAGATGTTACTTCAGAGGCAAGTGTGGCTGCCAGGCTGGGGAGATCTCTGTTCTGCTCTGGTTTCCATCACACCAGGCACACCGGGTACTGAGTACCTTCCTGCTCTGCTTGAATGCTACAGCTTGCCTTTCTCTGCTCATTCTATGTCCTCGCCAAAAGGAGAAGTTCAGGCAGTGATGAGTCTTGTCCTGTGCAGGATCCCATTTTGGAGTGTGCATGAAGGCTATGGCACTGTGTGGACTTGTGTCTTGGTTGCAAGACATGGTAGGCTGCTGGAGGAACACTGCACTCTGTGAGGATAAGACCTATTGCTACCACAAAGAGGAGGGTCACAAAACTGTGGGTTGCCCTTTCCCATTCCATACAGATTTGCAGGCAGTGCTGCAGTTTTGCTGCACCAAGCTGCGACCACGATGGAGGGGGGGAGTGGAATTTGAAACCTTGATGCAATTATAAAGGTAATGCATGGAAGATGGGATTGATGTCCCCTTGCAAACACTTCATGCTGCTGTGTCATTTCTTCTAGACCTCATGCTAAAGGCACGGCAGAAGTCTGGAAAAGGTCTGCAAGCAGTGCTGGGTTTGGATGCTGCTGTAAAAGCTCTGGAACCCACCAGGACTCCTAAACCACCAGAGGGTTTGTGAGCCTTCTCCAAGGCCTAGCCCTGCCTGTGAACCTCTCTATCTTCCACCAAGACAAGTTAAAGTGTCTTTAGCAGTGTGACAATTATGTTTGTACGGCACCCCACTATTCCTAGCACTCCTCAGTGATTCACTTCATGGTTGCTCATCATACTGGCTGGAACTGGAGACACACTGTTTTCAGAAATACTAAGGCATAACATAGAGGCAGAAGAGTTTATCCTTGTTTGTTTTCTTAGGTCAGGTATGACAGTGAGCAGAACTGGAAGGAACTAATGTGTCCAGGAGGATCAGGTCACCATCCAAGGACAGGTGAATGCCTTCTTTGAGGAAGACTCTGGCTTTTGGATCAGAAATGTCTCTGGGTGCTGATAGACTTAGTTGAGCAGCTGGTGACAACTGGAAAACACTGTAGACATAGATATATTTGCCATTCTTAAACAAGAAAGCAGTAGGTCAGTCTTAGACGCAACTCAGCACAGTGAGATGCCCTGTGCTGTGGGTGGTATTACTGCAGCAGGTAGGAACCTGCCCTGGACTGATGCATTATCTCTTGATCAGAGAGGGATACAGACACCCACATCTCCAGCTGAACTAACCAATACATCCCTTAGGTCTATTAAACTTATGCCAAAATCTCTCCCTCTGTTGGTCTAAGGTGTCCAGCAAGACATGCTGTTGGCTAGGACACACTAACCGTATGTCCTGTACACCACACTGTACAACTAGGAGGATCACTGACCTCACTTCACAGCCTGGGTCAGGTGTCTGCTCAGGAAGCAAACTGTGCTCTCTTCCTGAGGATGGGATGTAGTAGATCCAACCCTAACAGACCTGACAGACAGCAGACTCTTGGTTTCCTGTGGTAAGATCGACTTAGGAGGGATGAGTCTCCATGGACTGAGTAACACTGGGGACACAATGCCTTCCTGAAGTGAGTAGGAAGGAGAGGATGCAGGGACACAGCTCAATTAATCATTCTCAGTGGCTCTGCAGACTCCACAGCCAGAGCACACCAACAACTTCTGCCTTGCATCCATCTCCTCCTGGGTCCCATAGTGCTAACGCACAGCTCACAGCATGTTTGGTGAGGTGGAGAAAACCAGGATATGGTAGGGATGTGGGAGGTGTAGGAAACACCTGGTGTTACCTGGTGCAGGGAACCTGCTTTGGCAGGGGGGTTGGACTCGATGATCTCTAGAGGTCCCTTCCAACCCCTATGATTCTGTGTTTCTGTGAACCTCACACCTAGAGTATTAATTAAGCATCCCCAGTACCACCCTTCCAGGAAAACCTGCTACTGAATCTTTTGTTGACTACTCCAAAACCAAGTCTTACGAGGAGCGGCTGAGGGAGCTGGGATTGTTTAGTCTGGAGAAAAGGAGGCTCAGAGGCGAACTTATTGCACTCTATCACTTCCTGAAGGGGGGTTGTGGTGCGGAGGGGGTCGACCTCTTCTCCCAGATTACTAGTGACAGGACGAGAGGGAATGGCCACAAGTTGCACTGGGGAAGATTTAGATTAGATTAGAGGAAAAATGTTTTCTCTGAAAGAGTGGTCAGGCACTGGAATGGCCTGCCTAGGGAGGTGGTTGAGGCACCATCCCTAGCGCTGTTCAAGAAGCGTTTAGATGAGGTGCTAAGGGATTTGGTTTAGTAGCTTAGTGGGTAGGGATGGTGATAGGAGGATGGTTGGACTAGATGATCTTGTAGGTCCTTTCCAACCTAATGTATCTATGAATCTATAAGTGAGTCTCATCCCAGCCATCCAGAAAGGATGGCTGTCTACCAGTCACCACAGCTCTGTGGGCTGATGGGCACTGCTGGTCTGTAGAGTCAAGGGTACAGGACCTGGCTCTGCTAATGGATATGCCCCTGTACCTCTAGGTCTTTCCTTCACTGATACTCCCAGTTCCTGAACGTAAATGCAAGAGGAGGGAATGGGTCAAAGCCAGCCCTGGTGGGGCTTAGCAGAGGGAAGGTGAGCAGGCATCAGGACTGATCTCTGATGGTGAGTGTTTGCCTGAGCATGCAGCTGCCTTAATCCCAGAGATTACTCACAGCAACCTCAGCACAAGAGTTAAGGGAAAACTTCAATGTCAAGAGCATGAGTAATAACCAAGCTGGCACTTAACGGTTCAAACAGAAGATAAGAGCTGAGGCTGGATTCTTAGAGGACTCTTTTTATCTCTCTTATATATGTTACAACTGAAGAAATGAAGAATATAAAAGTTATTTATTAACGTTTTGTTCTTGCAGTACTTTAATCATGTCAAGTGTACACTGACCCCATGGTACCAGAAAACTGGAGAGGGGATTAATGGATTAAGGGAATCCTCTATCTCAGTAGGACCAGATTTGGGGGCAATCTTCACCCTCTGACCCCTCCACAGCTCTTCCCCGTTGGCTTGTCAAGCTGTGTTGCTGCTCCTGCTCAGCTCTGTGCTCTTCCCTCTGGGTGAAGAAGACATTTTACACTGCAGGTTGATCCTTTGGGTAGGAGGTGGTCTGACTTCAGGCACTTGCACTGGCTCACAGGTCATCTCTTGTTGTCAGAGAGGAGAGCATCCCCAGGCTGTGCATTTCTCCCCTGCAGCAGCAACTGGAGCATCCTGCAGTCGTACCTGAGTGGCCTGATGCTGCAAGCACCAGTTGCAACAGTTTGGTATTAATGGTGGAGGCACAGAAAGGTGAGAGGGAGGTCAAGCAATGGAACAATGAGATTCAGGAAAATGTAAGATATCACCTCGGGAAACAAAGGTGGGAAGGAAAAGGGGAGGACAGGAGGAAGGAAATGACAAAGTTAAATTTATTAAGTACAAAATAAGTCCTAAGGTCCCTTGATTCTGTGATACTGATCATGGCACTGCTGTGTGTAATATCTTCTGCTGAAAAATGACCTCTGCAATCACTTTGCCCTAGCCGTGAAGCAGATGGCTCAGGAGTGTCAAACCTTGTACACAGTTGCTGAGAATGACCAAGCTGAGCGCCCATGGGTGCCTGCAGAGAGAGGATAGCAACTCCTGGTACACTAGGCACTGTGGCATCCGGAGTGCAGCATGAAAAGCTGAATTGTATTCAAACAAGTTTATATTGGGGCAGAAATGCAAACCATTTAGTGGCAGTTTGAAACACTGCATGTCTTGCTGAGCTAAACAGCAGTAAAAGGTGCAGCATTCCCAGTCTACACAGACCATCAGGGTGTTTACGTGGTGCAGGCAGAGGGATTGCTCTAAGAGTTCAGCTGTAGAAAAGGTCAATAATTAATTATTGAACAGATGTGACAATTTTGCCTGCATCTTCCTATTATTTGACTACGAGCAGGTGGTGACTGTCTTGAATTTGTCTGTGATCTGCAATTAATCTCTGCCACTGAACAATTCTTGACCCTTGAAACGTTTGCATGCTGTATGTGTACCAGAAATTCAAGCCTGTGCCCTTTATGAACCAGGTAGGTTCATACGCTCAGGTCCTGCCTCAGACTCTGCTCCCACAGACAGTGAGGGAAACAAGGTATTTCTGGTCCCAGACAGGATGTATGCCGTATCCCCTTGCAGGGTGGATTTTAAATATTAAAATCCTGTCCACCAGCTGCAGTGTGGGCTATAAAACATTTAAGCTCAGAGATCACCTTCCTTAATTATTCTTAGCAGTGTCCGTGTGCTGGCTCAGTCAGGGAAATCAAAGAAGAAACAGGAGCAAGAGTGGATCTGTGTGCGCATCTCAGAGGGGATCAGAAAGTGCTCAGGAGAATCCATATGTGTGAAGAGGAACCAGAGTACTGTAGTGCTCCTGTGCAAAGGCACATGTGTTTGCCATTCTGTTTATCAGGACCAACTCCAACTGGAAGACGTAAGAGTCTTCCAGGAACAAAATATCATTGCAGGATGCTCGAAGGACTGGCAAATGCAATTATGGGTGAAGGCTTGTCTTGACTGATTTGGGCATACCAAATGCACTCTCATGCCACTTTAAAGAAATTGTGTTTTGACAACTTTAATTCCTCTGATATCATCTTACACAAAATGTCCTGGATTTTGGCATTAGTGACACCCTTTACAGAATGATTGGCACTTCTGAAGTAAACAAAATCTAAGTTCAAGGCAATTCAAGCTTAAATTTAAAATGTAAGAATAAAGTGAGGCTTGCTAATGATAAGCAGTGTGAGTAACAATTGTTGCAGCTTAGGTCACTCACTTCTCATCAGAAAGGTCTTTCTTCATTTGTTAGTAACTGATGAACACTCAGGACCAGGATTCCTCATAACATGAATCTGTGCAGTGCTGAATTTGTTTGAAACATGGCACTGAGATCACTTAACTTGCATCAAAGAATTAGATTACAAGGAGTTGATTTTGCCCATTTTCCTAGATTCATATGACTTTTATTTTGAGAAGCTCCAGCACATGCAAGCTATGGAACAGGACAAGACATTTGGCAGAGATGGTGGTGGTGTGTATGTCAAGATGTGCTTGTACTATCCTAGAGAAAAGATGCCCAAATTAGGGCACATTGTAAACATTTGAAAAGTTCCAGTTCAGACAGTCTCAGTAGAAACTAGCTAGAAACCCAGGAATCTGATGGGAAAAGGTACTTATGTCAAGCTTTGAAACCTCTATCATAACCAATTTCCTTTTAATAGGTATTGGATGAAAATAGATGGGACATGCCTTTGTCCCGTAAGTTGCAGCTTAAACAGGGAACAAAGTGGGGTGAAGGAACATACCCAAGGGCACATGGCAGGATAGTGGTGTACCTGAGGCTTCCCATCTTCCTTGTCTGTAACTACCACCAGCCTTGTCCATAAAAGCTTCCCTCCTCTGTGCATAGATCAACACGATGGACACCCCCTGAATCACAGGCTGGCTGAGGTTGGAAGGGGCCCCTGGAGGTTGTTTGGTGCAGTTCCCTTGCTCAAGTAGGTTGCCTAGGCCCATGTCCAACTGGCTTTTGAAGATGTCCAAGGAAGGAGACTCTACAGTCTCTCTGGGCTCCATGTTCAATGGCTCAGTCACCCTCACAGCATATAATTGCTTCCTGGTATTTCGACAAAACCTGTGTTCCATTTCATGCCTTCTTACCCTGTCACAGCACACCACTGAAAAGAGCTATCTTCTTTGCACCTTCCCTTCAGGTCTAATAGACATTCATGGGGTTCAAACTGACCCTTCTCTTCTCCACGCTGAGTAGTAACAGCTTTCAGCCATTCTTAGTATGAGAGATACTCCAATCCCTTCATGATTTTTGTAGCCTTCTGTTGGACTCTTACCAGTATGTCCATGTGTCTCTTGAACTGGAGCCCAGAATTGAACTCAGCGCTCCAGGTGTGGACTCACTATTGCTGAGCAAAGGGAAAAGACCATCTCCTTCAACTTGCCAGCAGTACCTTGCTTAGTGTACCCTAGGATACTAACACTGATAGACTTCTTTGCAGCCCTTACTGGCAGAATGCTGGCTTGTGTTCAACTTAGCATCCACTGGCTTCTGCAGGTCCATTTCTGCAGAGCTGTTCCCAGCTGGGTTGCCCCCAGCACGTATTAGTACCTGGACAGCAAGAGTTCTGGTGGGGTTCTAAATCTTTAGATGAGTCTACATTGTCCTGCCACAGTCCTAAGAGAGAGAGTGACCTGGTGTCTGTTCTGCAAGATACGAATTCACTTCTTAAAGAGAGATAAAGTAGTCAGCTGGGGATTTGTACTGATTGCCCTGGGACAAGTTTATTGCCTGAAGCAGTAGGGAAGAACCACTCGGAGTTATAAGACCTGCTATGGTATGCAATTCCCCTTGAAAAGGAAAGGACAAACACACACATCTCAGAGCAGGCCACTCCTGGCGAATGAGTCCCTGCCTGGGCACAGAGGTCTTGTTCCATCCCAACTAATTTCAGGGTGATAATTTAGGCAACTCAAAGTGGCATTTGTTTTTCAGTAACCAGAGACCAGACTACTTAGGATATGAGGAAATATCCTCAACTTGTGTCAGAAGAGGTCTAGATTGGATATTAGAAACAATTTCTTCATGGAATGGGTGGTTAGGCACTGGAATGAGCTGCCCAGGGAAGTGGTGGAGTCTCTATCCCTGAAAGTATTTTAAGAGAAGTATGGATATGGTGCTTAGGGAAACGGTTTCGTGAACTTGGTAGTGTTAGATTGGTGGCTGAACTTGATGATCTTAGGGGTTTCTTCCAACCTAAATGATTTTATAATTCTACCCTATGGAAGATCTGTCTCTCGCTGTTGATCAGGAATAAGACTCAGTGTGGCAGCTCTCAGAATTTTAGACACTGACTGACGTGCTCAGTTTAAGCAGGGTGGATCTGTGTCTGTACAAGGAGGAAATAGAGTACTCAGAAGTGCAACACTGGTCATCTGGACTTATAACCTTGCTAGCAGACATCTAATCCTGCATTTAAGCATTTAAAGTAATTAGACAGTAGAGGTGCTGAAGGAGTTTCTGTCCCATTCTGTTCCCCAGGAAACACAAAGCAGTGTACTGCTGCTCAGTTGTCTCTCATGGGAGAAGTTTCCTGCTGAGCCCCTTAGATGTAGTGAGTAGCTAAAAATTCATAAAAAAGTGAGAGCTTCCCAGCACTGACTAGGAAGAGGCCAGAGGCCTCAGATAAGTACTGGAGCTCAGTTTTTCCATCCATCACCTAGACCTCACCTTGCACTTGTGTGTTCCAGTGCTGCAGGGAAGGAGGTTGCTCTGGAAACCGTGAGTCTTCTAATCTATTGCTTCCAAAAGATCTCTGCCAAGTCCCAGAGCCTTCCACGCAGCAGCTGGAGACCTCCAAGTCAGGCCTTTGACATCCCTGCCATGGCAGATTCACCATACTGCACTCTCAGGTTTGTCTTCTGGGTGTGGAAGTGAAATGAAAAGAGGACTATAATCTGCACATACTGTTGTCTGCTCACGGGGAGTAGGATTCTAGTGGTGAGACTGTGCTGTTTCATCAGGTTTACTTTTTCTATCTCTGAGAAACAAAGGACCCAGCTGTCCATATTCTTCTCCCTAAAAGCCACCACTCCTTTAGCAACTGCTAGGTGAAGAGGACTTAGTGATGAAAATCTCTTCGAAGTCAGAGGACTGTTTCTTCTGAACCACCACTGAAGTCAGGAACCCTTCCAGGCTGATGCTCTTGAAACATAATTGGGCAGCAACTGGTGTGTTCAGGTCTGGGTCACCTCTTTGCAGACAGAAAAGGAAGTGCAGAAAGCCAGCATCTCATCTCCTGCATGGAGGTGTTACTCCTCAGAAAGCCAGCACCAAAAATTCGCTGAGCAGCAGATTGCACTCAGGACATAGCTGTCCAGGCTGAGCTTAGGGAATGTGCATGCCACAGTCTGGAAGAGGACAGCTGGACAGTGGACTGCCTGAAGGACAGCTTCTGGCACAGCCAGATTCCTCCCAGCAGCTACCACAGCTGCCTCTGCAGATTGGCAGAAGCTCTTTGTGTCACACAGAGGGACTAGTTGCAAGTATGGCAGCTTCTGCCATGGTAGTCAACCTCTCAGGACTGTCAGAGGGAAAAGGAGAGTGTTAGGTCTGGAGAGCAAGAACATGCCAAAACCTGCATTTGGAGATTGGAAAGGGTCTGTTACACCGTGATTCTTGGTTGCAGCTTCATGTGAGTGGGTAGGATGAGATGGGATGAACAATGCATCTCCCAGGAGCAGTGCCCACACATTCACTCCAGGTGCACTTTCCAAGTGATGGGGCTCAGCGGCAATGGGGCTGAGCAGCCTGCAAAAAGCCATCACCAAAAGCTTACCAGCTTGCTTGCCCTCACAGGAGGGAATGTGTCAAGACAACAGCCAGCATATAGCCACATGGATCTGGATATCCAAGTCATGACAAAGACACAGCACAAAGACATGAGAGCTGAGGTTTGTCTGCAAGAAGTTTGCTGTCCCTTTGGGTAAGGAAACAGGGCCTGAACCTCTCTTGAGCTCTCCAATGTGTCATAGAATCATAGAACTATAGAATGGGTTGTGTTGGGAGGGACCTTAAAGACCATCCGTCCAGTTCCAACCCCCTGCCATGGACAGGGACACCTCCCACCAGACCAGACTGCTCAAAATCCCATCCAGTCTGGCCCTGAGTACTTCCAGAGATGGAGCAACCACAACCCCTGGCAGCCTAAGCTAAGGCATCACCAACCTCATTGTGAAACGTTTCTTCCATCATCTAATCAAAACTGTTACCCTTTGTCCTGTCACTACACTCCCTGATAAAGGGTCCACCCCTGGCTTTCTTGTAGGCCTGTTAGGTACTGGAAGGCTGCTGTAAGTACTCCTTGGACCCTTCTCCAGGCCGAACAAACCCAGCTCTCTCAGCCTTTCTTTGTAAGATAAGTACCTCAGCCCTCTGAGCATCTTCATAGCCTCTTCTGGAGTTGCTCCAACAGGTCCATGCCCTTCTTACACTGGGGTCCCCAGAGCTGAGCACAGTACTGCAGGGAGCACCTTACAACAGCAGAGCAGATGGTGACAGTCCTCTCCTTGGAACTGCAAACTACAGCAGCAGAAGACCTACAGAACAGGAGAGCTCTGGCAGTGAATGAACTGGTTGTGGCAGAGAGCAGAGAGGGACCTCACTGCTTAGCAGGGCCCTCTCCCCACACCTTGTGTCTGGGACAGCCCCACTGAGGCTAATGAGCATCTACCAGCACACAGGTCTTTAGATATTGACAACATCCAGCTTGTAGCTCATCCCCATGTGTGCAGCATTTCAGTGACCAGCAAGAGGCTATTCCTTCTCTGTTCTTCAGACTCACTTGCACTCAAATGTCAATACCCTGCTTCAACTTCTAAGTGTACTAGAAACTGTCAGCAGTCTTCCTACTTCCATTTGGAAGAGACAAAGCTAGTTTCACTGAAACGTAAGAAGTTCTACAGAAACTTAAGCCTGAAAATTGATTTCCAATTAATTTGATAATAGAGTTTGTAAATAATAATAAAAAAATCTTTTCTTGTTCATGTAAACTGTATTATTAGCAGGTGCTTGTGTTTTGTTTCATTGTATATTTTCATTAAAATATTTTACAGGAAATCTAGTCAGGATGTTTTATAGTGCTGTTGCAGACGATTGCATTGTTCCAGTGCTTAGTGATTACAAGTGAGGACTCTCACAGAAGGCATGAGGCAGTCATATTAGAAGTTCAGAATGTTTCTCTGTCTTCATCTTTCCTTTGTTATCATTCTTTCCAGTGCCTCAGTCTTTCCCACATTATCTGTTGCCTTTTCTTCAGTTCTATCACACCCAGCATGGTAGCCCTTGTCTGGGATGCCTCCTCCCAGAGTAGAACAGCTCTGTTGTGATGGAAATGCTGTGGTTTTGAATCAAACCACTATAGAGTTTCTTGCCTATCCGATACTCATCTAATACTGGGCACAGAGACTACAGTCCCCATCCTCAGGATCCACCTCTTGTGGGTGACTTTATCTCCAAGCAGGCAGCAGATGCTCCTCATTTCTGTTACCTGCGAGGGATGGGGCAGTCTGGTGCACACTGGGCAATCACAGGCTTCTTGAAGAGAGAGCCCAGATGTGTCAGACCACATAGGTATGATGGCTGGAGAGGAGAGGAAAGCCTTGCCCTCCCCAAAACATGCACCACTCCTGCACATTTCCTGCTGGGTCACTGCAGGACATGTCCACTTCATTCTGCAGTAGCCCTCCTCATTCTGCTGCAGTTACATGGTCAGGTGAGAAATCTCTCTGTACTCACACATTCACAGTTGTAGCAGCCACAGGAAGCATGTTCTTGTAAGCAACAAAATTTGTGCCTAAGGATTTATGTCTGCACTCCTGCAGCATGCAGGGGGCTGACAAACACAATCCTTCCTGCACGAAAGTTCAGCTGGTATCTCATCATTTCACAACCCCAGTACATGGTAAAGCCGCTGTCATCTCTGCATCCTGACCCCATGTGTGATGGTGTTATACAACAGAAAGGGTACTAGACTAAACTATCGTACTCGTAAAGATAGTGCAACACCCAGTGTGAGTGTGCAGCCACCATGCCAGCACTCTGCAGGCAGGTTTGCTCTGCTAAGAGTTGTCTGATGGGATATGAGAGTTGGATTGTATTTATACTACCCGGATTGCTGTATAATTACAGCTTGGAAGACAAGGAAAAGGAATAGTGGTAGGGGGTAGAGAAGGGAAAAAACAAACCTGGAAGAGCTGCAGGCGTGGATGCGGGGAATTTTTACAACTTTCAGCCCTCTGCAATCTGGTAAGGGTGCGTGGAGACATAGAAGCAGCAGCTGGATCCTGGGGTGGACGTGTGCTGGGTGGGAGGAGTTGGTCCAGAACTGTGGTCCACACTATCAACACTCAATGCGTGCTATCATGGCTTTCCCCATAGGAAGGTCTCTGCTTTTCTTTTGCCTGGCACGAGGTTGCCCAGCTGCAGTTTCCTCCTGGGCGGATAGTCCATGGAAAGTCTAAGAAAGCGAGTTTCTGCTCAGTGCAGATGGAAAGATGACAACAGATGAAATCATGGGGCTGAAGAGTTCAGTGCTTGCTTTGCTTCAGTTGCTAGTATGATTAACTTCAGCGAGGTGATTAATGCAATTAACTAGCTACAAAGAGGGAAAGATGTGGATAAAACAAGAAAAGAATCAGTTTAAGAGTACTTAAATAAGTGAAATCCACTCATTTTGATCTCAGCTAGGCCTTATAAAATTTTGCTGAATTTCTATAGGTCATTTGGAAACTGGAGCCATCTCACAACTGCTGGTGGCCCTCCCTGTCCTCAGGAGAAAGGAGGAGCCCAGTAGGAGGAACAACCCACATAACACCGATCACTGAAGGAAATTTGCAGCAAATAATCTAGTGGGCCATTTGCAGAGAGCTGGACTAGGATACGAGAGGTGTGGCAGCCAGCTGACGTATATATGTCCAGTAAAAATACAATGTTAAACACTAATTTTGTGCTCATATGTGTATTGCAGGTAGAGAAAAACCGTTAACTGTCAAGTAATTTAATATTATAGATATTTTTCATGCCATCACCTGAAGTAATTGATTATGCATAGACAAGAAATGGCTACAGTCTAATTGCTGAGGGCAGGGTGCAAAGCAAGGTAGCAAGCATGATCAGGGGTTGTTATTATTTGGTGTCTGTCTGGAAGACTGTAGTGAATTAGACATCCACGGTCTGTCCCAGGCGGAGTACTCCTGAAGAATTCAGTGAATTATCAGAATGATGGAGCAGAGGGGAGGGTTATTTACTGCTTTGGTGACTGGCCATTAACTGGGAAGAGCAGGATGTTCGTTGCATGGCAGGAATAGATTTCAGACTGACATAAAGCCACTGTAGAACAGTCTGAAAGCTGTGAGGTACCATTCTTTAGGATACAGCCGAGGATGGGTCACCGATGGTGTTTCAAGTGGTGGGTTGGTGTTGAGCTAACTCAGGATGATAGCAGGGTCAACCTGTTGTCCAGAGCCTGTGCCCCAAAGGGGACCTTTCCCTCAAAGTCACATCAGGATGAGGATTTCTTGATACCACTAATGTCATGCAAAACCTCAGGTTGGTTCCTTCAGCCAGCTGCTGCCTCCTGCAGGACCGGCCAAGGGGAAGAGATGTGGTGGACTATCCCTGTGTTGAGTTCTCACACCATCTCCCGTAGTCAACCCATGGGACATAGAACTCTGCGGAGAGTCATAAATTTTCCTTCAGATCTCTCTTCCAATGGAAAATTCTTTTACTAACTTAGTAGATTTTATTTGGCAATCTGAAATGCCATCTGTCTGGCAGCTTCATGTCTGCTTGAAGGAAGAAAGCCCAGCTGGCATGAGGCTTTCAAACCAAGCGCCCCAGTCACTGAACACCCCAGCCACTTGTACAACTTGTTTGGGTGTCCTGAGGGAAGGGCATGTGGAGAGCAGAAGACAGGATGGTTTTGGAGCCAGCAGCCTCTTGAATTGAAAGCTGAAACAGCAAGGGCCGTTACTGATGGCAGGGGTCAGGCCCCTGATGCCCTTCCTACCTGCACCTGGGAACAGTGTGTATCCCAAAAGAGTTTAAAAGGGAAATAGGTCAGAACCGAATTTATGCATGGCATTTCCTTCCTTGGAGGTGTTCGGGACTCGGATATACAAATATATCATTTGATTTCTTGTTTATATTAGTCCTTCTTTGAGCAGAAGTTTGGCCTGGACATGTCTAGAGGTCACCAACACACCAGTTACCATACAAGAGAGAGGGGAAGCCTTCATGGCTGTAGTTCTTACCATGTGTAATTCTCCCAGGTGTGAGTGCCCACTGCTTGGAAGGCGTTCTGTCATCCCTCTTTCCCTTCTGTTCCATCTCCAGTCAGTGTTTAAACCTCAAGGAGCCAAAGTGGAGACAGAAGTTTCAGTATTGACAGTCATAGGCTCTGAAGTCAACATGTGAGAAGAGCTGGAAGAGACAGGAGCTGGGAGCAGACACCTGTCCCTTACAGCCTGCAGGATTCCCACATCTCACTGTTCTTTGCCTGCCAGCTAAGGAAGGTCCTGGCAGGGTCCTCACTGCCTGCTCCCACTGCCAGCTCTGCTATAGGAGTGCTGCTGCTCCAGAGTTCGGTCACTGTGGCTCTCTTGGCTGAAATTTCTGCTTTTCCTAGCTGTATTTGTGAAAAATTGAATTGTATCTATCAAGTCTATGAAATGCACTGCTGGGAGTCAGACCTTCAGGAGGCATTGCTCAGAGCACGTTTCCCACCCAGGTTACAGTTCTGCAAGCACAACCTCTTCTACTGCCTTTGCTAAAAGAATTGTAAGTATTTGAAGGCTGTATGACCTTCTCATGCTCTTTAATGAGTGCAGTGGTTCCCACTCATCTTGGGGATCTAGGCAGACATATCCCAGATGGACAAGTTTGCAAAATACAGAACAAAAATCTGAGGAGAACCAGGGTTGAACAGTGGTGGAGAGTCCTCCCTACTTGGGTTTTTCTAGGAAGTTTCTTTTGCTTTCCCGTCCTCTATTCTATGTAGGGTCAGTCACAATTGGCTTAAGGCTGATCTGCTCCAAAAATTGTACATTCAGGACTGGTTTAACAGAGGCTTGCCCTGACCATGAAGCCTCATGGTCTCTGCAGGGTGTTGATCACTAATATGAGGATGAGGGATGAAACAGTGGAAATCCCTTTTGCTTTTCTTGGCCTCAGGCCCTTCTTCCATTGAACACATACATGTGAGTGAACACCACAGATAGGCAGAGTCTGCTTAATATTTCCCAGCAGCCAGGTGGATGGAGAAAAGGATCTGATCGTCTGTCTCCCCACTGTGTGGCACAGCCCACCTCTGTGTTTTGACAAGATTTTGGGGTGTCTGAATCTTTTTGATGCCTCCTGTCTGCCAAAGACTGTGACAGGGGAGGCAGAGCCTTCTGCTTCTGGTCCATAGGATGCTGTAAATCTTGGGGAGCTGTTGCCATGAAGCCCTTCACAGCACCAAGCCTGCTGTCTATTGAGAAAAGCCAATACCCTTCTGTCTGTCAGATGGCACTTAACCACTGCTGTTATTCTAGATGAGTGAACACTTGTGTTATATTTTCCAATAGCAAAAACTGGGGTCAGCAGGGTGTCTGCTGTTTTAGCCAAATCCAGATGGGGTTTTCCTATAAACAAGTGCACACAGAATATTTATACAGGCGATGGCACCTGACGCCTTAACACTTAGGCCATCCTATTGAGTAGCCACTCATACTATAAGTCACTTCAGTGCATTAAGTAAATATTTTAATATAGCCATGTCACTGTTTATTATATAATGGCGGGGGCCCAAATCTTGCCTAATGCTTGGTTAAAAAGTCAGTTTACACCATCCTTTACAGTGAATCAAAGAATGCATAAACGGGGCTCTTTTGTTACTCAGAGTTCTGTTTACTTTACTTTTCTGTAAACCTTTTGAAACACTTGCTTATAAGAGCTGATAGAACCCAGATTTTCCCCCGGGGCTGAGGTGTTCATGATGTTGGGAAGGTACGGCACCGAGTAATCAATGGAGTTTCCACTAGGCAGGCTCAGCTCGTCTCTCACTGTCTCTTCCCAGCTCAGGTCTGAAACCAGCCTGAGGTGCCATAAAAGCTGCCTGTGTTGGAGAAGAGCTCCTGCCGCAGCACAGGTAGCTCTGCCTTGTAGAGACTGACCTGACACTGGAAACAGATGCTTCACTTACAAGGGAGCATCCCTGAAATCTGCTTCTGCTCGCTGTGATTTAGTGACCAGAACAATGTATTCATTCTTTTTTTCCTTCATTGTTTGCTTTCTTCACTCAGCTCTCCACCCCCCTAACATAGCATCAGCACTGCAGCCTCTCCCGGCACACTGCTACACTCTGCAGCATGCTACCGAGATCCTTGCAGTCAGTACAGATGTGTATATCTTGCCTAAGAACAGTGATCAAATTAGAGAGATCCACGATAAGGCAGACCAGAGACTGGGGACTTCAAAGGTCTGCCTCGGGTTCTGGTGTAGAAGAATGTAGGATGCTGCAGAGGAGCACGCAGTGCTCTCAGTCCTGCACACAGCCTGCTGGTTGCCCCCGTGTACCCCTCAGCTCTTGTGCATGGCACAGGCTCAGTACAGCAGCCAAAGCCTCTGCAGGCAGGTAGGGTGAGGCTAGGACTGGGGAAAGTCCATCTTAACCATAACATGTAGTGACATATGGATTGGCCTTGGGGAGGGAAAGTATGGACTGCAAGGGTGCAGGGCCATTTGGGAAGGGGTTGTGCCTCCTTGTGCCTAAACCAGCAGCTCCCCAAGCACAGGGCAGGGGGCTTCAGCTGGCTCAAGGGTTCAGCTGCACAGACTGTGGAAAGAGCCAAGCATATGTGCCAGGCTCAAATTGTCAGCACAAGAAGTACATAGAGCTGCATTGCAGAGCTTTCCCAAGCAGGCAGACAGCATGGGTTGTGTAATATCACGCATCCATCCTGCATGGGAGTTCACAGGAGCACCAAGAGCAGCCATGCCTGGGGAGGAAGAGCCTGCAGAACACCTGCACAGTGTGCACTGTCCCTGGGGACAAAGGAACTGAGAGAGCGGAGAGGACAGGGCCCTGACTGTGTCATTTAGGTAGCAAGGCCAGTTGTTTGCTGTGCTGAGCTGCACGCACCCATGGGGAGTCCTTACACTTCTTGCTGGCTGCTCGTTCCTTCCAGCATCTGCTTTCGGTTACTCTACCAAAACAACAAGCCTGTATGTAATTTTAAAGCATTGGTTCTGGAGCCGATATGAATCAGAAAATTACCCCTCCGTGGGTTTCTAAGGTAACCAACCTCTGTATCATCCCCGTGCATTAATGGTTATAGCACTTAGCACCTCGGCTCCCTGGGAAGTCAAAGCAGTTTGGGGCTGATCGAGCTCAGCACCTGAGGCCACAGGTGGATCCTGGAGCCTTTCTGGATGAAGGAGAAGGGCCTCATTCTGTTCTCTGTGCTCAGCTGCCCACTGGCCTTGCTGCCTGCAGCTCAGCTTCAGAATGGCGTGGAGGGATTCACGGTGTCAGATGTCTGGGAGAAAACGTGTGGCATGTGGAAACTTGACTTTGGTGGGCAATTGGTGAGCCTTGCCCACCCTCCACATATCTACGGCACCTATGGCACTCACAACATGTCACTCAGTGGGCTGCTTCTGGTTGTCCCTGGCCCAGCTCCCGTGTGGGCCTGGGTCCTCTGCTCAGACTCCAGGGGCAATCCTGCCCCAAGCCCAAGGCTCACAGCCTTCAGCCAGGGCATGGCTGTGCTTAACACAGCCACACTGCTTGCAGGCCCCATTTGGCCATGGGGCCCTGCCACCATTTCTGAGGGAGATGTGTCACAGGAGAGTCTCTGCACATGCACAGACAATTGTGTATAGCTCTCCTGAGTACATGGAAGAGCTGAAAAATGGTGGCTTAAAGGAATCCTGGAGTCAGAACAGCATCTGGTCCATCAAAGGAAAACTACACTTATTTTTCACCGAAGCCACTTGTTTGTAAGGCTAGTTCCTGGTTTCTGTGCAGTCCAGCAAGGTATATAGTGTATGGGATTGTAATGTTCCTATATTCCCAGACATGCTTGCCTTTGAGGTAAGCCTCAGTATCAAGGCACCTCTTCTGCAACAGAGAAAACAGTGAAAGCAGGGACACTGTCAAGAACAGAAAGTACCACCAGAGTAAAGAAATTATAGAAAAGAGTCTCCAGAAATATATGTATTGAGTAACTGAAATTCTGCAGAGCTGCCACAGTGTGCACACTGTTTTCCAAGGAGCAGGTCTCAGGGGACACATGCAGGCACAGCCCAGGTATGGAGAGCATAGCAACACATAGTTTTTTGCAGACATCTTTAGATTTTGTAATTAACCTAGACTTGGTAGTGGAAGACTGTGAGCTACCATCTTTAAAGAGAAAAACTTCAAGAAACAGTTCACTGCGTTAGTGAGGACCAGAAAACAAGCAAGCACACAATGCCAAAAGCTGTTCAGAGAGGCTTCTCAGCACACAAAGCAGTCTGGGCATGAGCATCACTCTTCTTCCAGTTCTAGAGATACCTCCTTCTGATTGAAAACCCATGTTTTCTCACTACATGGCTTCTGTAGGCAGCAAGATGTGAGGAGACCCAGGAGCAGCCCAAAGCATGTTCATGATGTGTGTGTGGAATGCCAACAGCATTTGTCACAACACCAGACTGCTTCCTTCACACTCTATGTGCACCAGGACAGAGAGCACACTGCGCTCACACATGAGATGCAGAGAACAGAGGTGTCAGACAGAGCTGGAAAGCCGTAGCACCTTGTGGCAAAGCACCTTATGTTAGAACATCCTGTGTCACCACACCTTGCAGCCAGCTGGTAGCCCTTAGCACACCCCCAGCTTTCTTGTCAGCAGAAGTTGTGAAGTCTTCTTCCTGACTCATTCCCTGGTGTCCCTCTGTCCATGTACTGCTGAGGAAATGGTCTTACCAGCAGGACCACAGTTTGGGTGAGGATGGGCTCTCATCTCCTGCATCCTCCCCTGCTGTTTGTGGATTACGGCAGGATGAGTAGAGTGTAAATCCTTAATCTCCTGGGTCTCTGGCCCTTATAATATATTGTTCTCCATTTCCCCCAGGGCAGCCTTGTTCCATTGGGTAATTGGAAAGTATTTGTCTGTGTCATATTAAGAGCTATTTGGGATAATTGTGAAATTGGCACCCCAGCCCTCCTTTGTTTAGACCAGGGTATAATTTGGTTAATTTTAATGTTTTTTTTAACTTTACCACAAGAAGGCGGAAACTTAGATTCCATTATTTAGCAAGTAGCTCTGAGGAATTTTGGCAGCCAGGGAGTTTGGCAGCCAGGGAATGTGGTGGAGCCAGAGATCTCCTCACGGCTTTGGAGCATTAGCCGTGCCTGGCACATCGATCTCCATCCCACTCTGCCAGGCCCCCAGAGCACTTGCCACACATCTACATCCTTTCCTGACCCATGCATGTTTCTCTTTCCTGCTCACACCCCACTGTGCCACGAACTGGATTTGATGGGCAGTCACGGCAGCACATTTGTCTGTGGAAGACATTGTCTGGGAGTGTAAAAATGAATTCACAGTGGTCAGAAGGCAGGTCAGTCTGTTCACCAATGGTGGCCATGCAGCTGGAGGAGATTACTGAATGCTTGGGGATCCTTCTTCCTGTGAACTTTTTTCTAATCATGTGCCTCAGAATCTCCTTAAATCAGGCCTAACACCTGTGTTTGATGTTCTCCGATGGAAGACATCAAACAATCGGCAATATTGTGCAGCAAAAAATTCTCCTGTTGAACTGTAAACTGTATGAGAAAATCCTTCCCTTTCTTTTGCCTTTTTTAAAACTGATAATTAAGAATGTCATCGATTCTTCATTCCATTGGTTCTCTGCAGTTTCTGCAGTGTGAGAAACACTGAGCAAACATCAGAGCTGTTCAAGCCACTCCTGATGCTGGGATGTCCTCTATGGTCTCCCACCTCCATCCTCTCCTTCCAAACTAAGAGACCCAGCCTATTTTATCCCTCTTTTGATCATTTTTGTCACTGTCTGGATTGTTCTTCTCCAATGACTTTGTTTTGCATTTGCCTTTTTACCATTCAGTCACTCAGTATTTGGATATCTTTCTGTAGCTCTCCAGTGTCAAGTTTCTTTTTTAGTGCTTTGAGTAACTGGACATAATAAGGAAAATTTCTCCGTTTCTGTTGCTTTATCTGTATAACTATGTTGATCAGCACAAGCCCTAGCATGATTTCCTATTTTCTGCCTTCATTAAAACAAACCTACCCTTTGTTTATTATTTCTGTACACTTGTATTCTGTAACAGATGGATTTTTAAAAAATCTTTTGGGATGCACAGGTAGATGCACACTCAAAACTTGTCAGAAATGTCCTGAAAATAAAAGCTCACCTGGGTCTGATGTTTCATAGGAAGGCTGAGACTGTAAAGGACTTCTGGAGGTCATCTGAGCCAAACCTTACTCAAGCAGGGCAACCTAGAACCGTAGAACACATTGCCCAGAACTTTGCCCAGAACTTTGCCCAGGAGGCTTTCGAAGATCTCCAAGCAGGCAGAATCCACAACCTCTCCAGGCAACCTTTTCTATTGCTCTGTCACCAGTACAGTTAAGTATTTCCTGATGTTCAGACTGAACTCCTTATGTTCCAGTTTGTGCCCACTCACTCTTGTTCTGGCACTGGGCACTGCTGTGCCTGATTCAATCTTAGTTGTATCTTCATTTACGTATTTATAGGCATTGATAATATCACTCCAAGTCTTCTCCAGACTGGAACGTCCCAACTGTCTTAGCTTCTCATCACAAGAGAGGAGAACCAGTCCTTTTGTCATCATCAGTAGCTCACCCTTGGACTCTGACCAGTTTGTCTGTCTCCCTTGCATCGGGGAACCAGAATAGGACTCAGTAGTCTAGATGTGACCTCACCATTGCATCAAGGGGTGCCATTGTTTGTGATGTTTCCGGGATATTTGATGAAATTGGAAAGATTTTTTCTCTCAGTTCTAGACACCTCTTCCCAAAAGGTCCTACTGACAGGATAGAGCCAAAACCATCAGTAGGAAAACTTCATTGCATCTAGTCTTGTAACTCTGCATAGGTCCTTTACAAATTAGGCTCAGTTTCTTCAGAAAGGCTATCCAAAAAGGAATCTGGATTCAGCATGGAAGTACTGGTATTTATCCGTGTGCAGATGTGAGATAATCATTTTTTCCTGGCATCAGTTTTACCCATGATGAATGAGGTCTGTACATTCTGCATAGTCTTACTGTGTGTTTTCTGGTCCTGTATGTCACAGCCAGAAAACTGATTTTTAAGGTGTTTCAGGGAGTTGTGGGTCATGGCCACTGAAATGAGAGGGATGAGTGATAAGAACAACTAGGCATGGAGCTTCAGTTAATGCCAAGACTGGTCTCTTGCAATAACCCCACCTGTACTTACCTAAACATCACCCTTTTTGTTTGCTGGCCTAGTGCTTTGAGTCTGAGTGATTTTGAAAATAAATTTAGACTGCTGGATAGATTAAAATTTCTAGCTAATAAAAGAATGACATTCTTGAACAGCCTTCCAACCTGGAAAGTAGGGGCAAGAAGCTTACATTGTTTCTAGATGGAGTTTGATAAGCTAATGGAAGGGATTTTATGATATGACAGGAATGATCCTGGAGTGAAAAATTAAATCCTGAATATTTCATTTACTAGTACCTCCAGAAGAATGCTAAAAAGAGGTGATTATCAATTCTTGGTTCTCCCTATTGCTCTATATTTTATCATTCTCATACTACAGAGCTTTAGTTAGTTGTCTGAATGAATCACCAGTTTTCTTTCCCCTTAGTGTAGCTCTGGCTTCTGGAATGCAGAAAGGAGGGGTTTTTTTTGTTGTTGTTATTTGTTTGTTTTTTCCCCTGTAGTGTTATTTTTGGCTAGAGATAGGAGCTAAATCCAATACATTTCTTCTCTTGTGTCTATGAACTCCTGTGTGCCTGGATGAGGTGTGTTGGTTGTGCATTTGCAGTAATGTGTTGGAGCTGCACAGCATTTTGTCCTCAGTTGGACTCTCCTGTACTGAGGATTCCATATCTGGACAGAGTATTCCAGGTGAGGTCTCACAGAGCAGAGCAGAGGGGCAGGATCACCACCTTCACCTTACTGATTACATTTCTTCTGTTGTAGCCCATGATATGGTTGGCTTTCTGGGCTGCGAGAGCTTCTTTGTTCACTGAGGTTATTGTTGGGGATCAGAGCCAAAGAATGATGCTGATCTCCTAGTCTTGTGTCCCTCTTCTATATCTAATGATCTGTCCTGTAGCTACTTAGATCTCCTTCAAAGCTTAGACATGTGGCCTTTCTTCAGTCCATGAAGGTTTTGTGGAATTGTTCACTCTAATGGGCACTGCTACCATGGAGCAGTGAATGAGTGACCCTCCTGCTGGGTGGTATCAATCTTGGGTTCATTGTGCTAGCCTCTTTCATTCAAAATGGGCACCTGTGTGTTCTACAACACACTGCAGACTTGTGGGATACATCTTTTGCTTCAAGATGGTTTCCATTCAAAACAAAAATTCACCAGTCCAAATGGGGATTGAGAGGGCCTCTCTCCTTGGCAGTCCTGGGCTGGTTATGATGACATGATCTAGGCCTTATGGTCCATACAACAATAAGCAAGTACAAGAGGAGAATGAAGATCATCTCAGACTTGACTACGTTTAATCTGACAGCTTCCTGGGACCCAGGATGTGAAGGGTACTTAAAACTTGTAAGAAGGAACAACAGAAACAGTCTTTCGTACAAGTGCTGAAGCCATTTCCCGTTTGTGTCAGCTCCACCCATGTTCTATTCTTGGCTTCCAGTCACAGTGTGTGTGATCTGAAGTTGTAGAAATGAATTTCTTTTTTAGAAAAAAATGAGCCCTGGAGACCTCTGCAAGGCACATCTGTGTCTGGCAAGTTCAGGACACTGGAGAGATGACCTCCAAGCAGTTGGAAGAGGAGAAGGTCATCAGAAATAGTCAGCATAGATTCACCATGGGAAAATCCTGCTCAACCAATCTCATAGATGTCATCTACCTTGACTTCAACAAGGCTTTTGATACTGTCTCCCATGACATCCTGATAATGAAGCTGAGGAAGTATAGGATAGATGAGTGGACAGTGAGGTGGGTTGAGAACTGGCTGACTGGTCAAGCTCAGTGGGTGGTGAGTGGCAGTGCAGAGTCTAGTTGGAGACCTGTGACCGGCTGTGTCCCCAGGGGTCGGTGCTGGGGCCGATCTTGTCCAGTATCTTCATTGGTGACCTTGATGCGGGGATAGTGTCCACCCTCAGCAAGTATGCTGATGATACAAAGCTGGGAAGAGTGGCTGACACATATTAAGGCTGTGCTGCCTGCCACTGGGACATGACCTGCTGGAGAGGAGCTCTGTGGAGAAGGATCTGGGGGTCATGATGGACGACAGGTTGACCATGAGCTAGCAGTGTGCCCTGGTGGCCAAGAAAGCCAATGGCATGTTGGTGTGCATTAAAAGGAACCTGGACAGCAGGTCAAGGGAGGTGAACCTCCCTCTCTACTCTGTCCTGGTCAGGCCTCGCCTGGAGTACTGTATCCAGTTCTGGGCTCCCCAGTACAAAAAAGACAGAGATCCCCTGAAAAGAGTCCAGCAGAGAGTCACGAAGATGGTAAAGGGCCTGGAGCATCTCCCCTATGAGGAAAGGCTGGGTGATGTGGATCTGGTCAGCCTTGAGAAGAGAAGACTCAGAGGTGATCTTATTAATGTTTATAAATATCTTAAATTGGGAGTTAAAGGGAAATGGTCAACCTCTCTTCATTGATCTGTGACGAAAGGACAAGAGGAAACAGCCATAAACATGAGCATAGGAAGTACCACACCAATATGCGAAGGAAATTCTTCACAGTGAGGGTGATGGAGCGCTGGAAGGAGCTGCCCAGGGAGGTTGTGGATTCCCCTTCTCTGGAGATATTCAAGAACTGCCTGGAAACCTACCTGTGCAGCCTTCTGTAGGGAGCCTGCTTCGGCAGGGGAGTTGGACTCCATGATCTCTGGAGGTCCCTTCCAATCCCTACAATTCTGTGATTCTGTGACCCTCACAGCATGGTCCTAGCTAGAGCCACTAGTCACCAGCTGCTGCCCAGGTTGGGCTTTGCAGTCAGAGTCTTGTGGACCTCCAGGACATCCTGAGAGCTATTCTTTCCCAACCACGAGCACAAAGGATGTCTGTGTTCCATTTCTGAGACTACTCATGACTTTGGTGGAGAATGTGATGGCTCTGGAATGAGGCTGCAGTGGAGGTCTAAAGGCTGAATAGCACAAGTTGGATGTGACCCCCATCATCAGACACAGTCATTGCTCAGATGCACAACCACAGGGTTAGAGAGGCAATGTACAGGGCCCAGCTGGGCCTGACCTGCCCAACAAGCACTCCGTGATCAGGCTCAGGTCAGTGCCTGCTTCAGTGGGAACATACTGCCTGGGTATGGGGCCTCTGCCAACAGGCTGGGATCTTTCCCAAAGCCCTGCTAGGTCAGTCTGTAGCCTTTCCCACCCACTGAATGCCTACTGTGCCAACTGCAGTTGGCAAGGCCCCCACACTGGACCAAGGGATGTTCCAGGCCCATGAGCTGCCTCTGCCTCCAGTTGCATGTTTGCCTTCATCACTTTATTAATAGTGATAGTCATTGTAGGTTTCTTCCCCTCCTTCTGTCATCTAATAGAGAGGCATGGGTCCAGTTTGCACTCATTTTCCATTTCAAATCTCTGCCACATTTTCAGTCTTTTCAAAAGATTTTATTACATTTCTAAAATGCAATGGAATAGGAGACAAAGGTCAGACAAAAACCACAAATGCCACAAAATTAGGACACGGTTAAATTATGCAACAATAGCCAAATACATTCAAATGATAGAAGCTGCTCTGCATTGGACTAAGTGGGGTGATCGACCTCAGCAGATATTTCAGTTTGTTGCTGCAGGGTCCCTCATAGTCAAAGCAGCCTGACAAGATCCACCATTGGCTTTCTGATGGAGGACTGCAAGTGTCTGAGTCCAGGATCATTCTTCTGAATGTTTTCTGAATTCAAGGCTTTGCTATGTGAAAATATAGTCTAGATTCTGAGCATTTGTGCCCACAAAACTCAAAATAGGATGGGTAAGCCTGCTGTAAGGCCTGACCTAGTGTTAAGTTCTGCACTTTGGCCACAACAGGTCCAGGCAGTGCTACAGACTTGGGGCAGAGTGGCTGGAGGAAAAGGGCCTGGAGCTGTTGGTCAGTGCTTGGCTGAACATGAGCCAGCAGTGTGACCAGGTGACCCACAAGGCCAATGGCATCCTGACTTGTATCAGAAATAGTGCAGCCAGCAGAGCAGGAGGTGATCTCCTTGTACTCAGCACCTTGTGAGGTAAGGTGAAGGCCACACCTTGAGTGCTGTGTTCAGGTTTGGGCCCCTTGCTACAAGAAAGTCCTGGAGTGTGCCCAGAGAAGGGCAATGGGAGGGAGTGTGAGGGGTCTGGAGCACAAGTCTTAAGGAGAGCAGCTGAGGGAATTGGGATGGGACAGTCTGGAGAAGAGGAGCCTCAGGGGAGACCTCACAACTCTCTGCAACACCCTTCAGGCTGTGGCGAGGGGGGCTGGGGATCAGCTTCTGCTGCCTGATAACAGTCATAGGACAAGAGATGGTGGCCTTAAGCGGAGTGAAGGGAGGTTCAGGTTGGTATTTGGAAACTTTTCTTCCCAGAAAGAGTGGTCAGGCCTTTGAACAGGTTGCCTAGGGAAGTGGTTGAGTCACCATTCCTAGAGGCATTCAAGAAAAAGGTTGCTGGTCTAACTAGGTGATCTTAGTGGTCTTTCCATGGTTCTATGAAAACAAAATCATCTCAGGTAATAAGTTAGAAATAAGAGCTTCTATCAAAAACCTCATCCTCTCTGTATCTTCAGCCCACAAGGGCTGTTGGGAAGGGGGCTGACCCCAGGTGTGCAGGTTCCCTGTGTCTTGGTTGCAGCCAGTATGACTCAAACATCACCAGCCCCAGCATACAGGAGTCATGAGTCAGACCTGGACAATTCACTAGATTAGCCTAAAAGCACTTTTACAAATGTAAGAAGCAACAATAATAGATTAGAGGTTGATACCTGCTTTTTAGTGTAGTTGGAACATAATTCCTTATGTTAAGATTTTTAAGTTTATTTCAAGATTGCTTTTAAAACTATAAGCATGGTCCAAATTCATAAGAAGGAGTTTTATCTAACTCAGAACTACGTGCATGTGTTGTCCAGAAATACAGTGATATTTCCAGCAGATTACTTTGCTAGGGAATAGCCCCAGATACATCGGCAGTGCTAGGAACTGGTGGTAACTGGCAGGTAGCACGTGAACTGTATTTTATAAGTACTTCTAATCTCCAGACAGGGACAGAAGTACAGCAGATGTAATGAGGGCTGGTAACCCCCATGCCTTGTTCAGGGCTCCCTATGGTGGTGGCAGAGGCTGTGGCTGACTGTGATCACTTGTGTTGTGGCTCAGTTCCTGACACAACTCCACCGCACGGCACTTCTAGGAGCTAATGAAGCTGTGTTGTAGCTTTGGACAAAGAACCAGCCCTGGGACTGCCATCTATGCCTGGTCAGTGCTGTTGCCGTGGCCAGACCTCGGTAGGGTCTGTACAGGAGCAGGAGCTGAGGAGCTGAGACGTGTTCAACTGCATCAGCATGAATGCGTGTTCTCTGTCCTTGGCATCCAGAAATGAAATTTTACTCTACGGCTCCTCAGAATTCCTCCAAGTACCCAGCTCTCCTGTGCAGTGTAGTGGACAAGTGCTCAGTTTTCATTCCCAACCACATCAGGAGGTCAGTGTGACAGCTCTGGTGTAGTGGGTGATGCAGAGGGCTTGTGTGCTGGCTGTGGAGCGACCAGGGTTGTGATTAATGTCGTTCAGAGCAAAGAAAGACTTGGTTCCAAACTGTTGTGAATGGGGAGACTCAAGGACCTTGGGATGTCCTGCTGATAGTCAGAGCCCCCCAGGTGGTCACACTGTGGCTACATCGTTGGCAGCCTCACTTCCTTCTAACAGTCACCACATAATGCTACATCAAACCTCTGCCATTCAGTCTCATTAAGGGTCTTCTCATTTTCTATTTGCTACGACATCATGAAAACACCTGCAGTGCTGCACATGGTGTACCCTCGAGTGAATAGGTCATTGCGGGTCCTACTGCAATGTAGCAACAGGGAGTCTCCATCCTTGGATGGGCTTTTGGGTTCCAGAAATATCCTATGAAAATGGATGCACAATCAGGGAACTAGTTCTCAATGAATTAGCACCAATGGTTCTGTTCACTGTTCATACTACCTTGAAGATCAAGTATTACAGAAGCATTTAATTTTTGTCTGGTTTCGTCTCAGATATTCTCAGCCTGTTTACATGGCTGACGGGGATGTGGATCCTGAGAGGATCTGTATTAATGACCTCTTTCCTAATCAGCACTTCCTCTGTCATTTTTCACCACTTAAAGCCCTATGCAATGAAAAAATGAAGGAGAAATGGCTCCTTTTGAAAATAACTTGAGGGGATGGGGCTGAGGGCAGAGCTGAGATGTTCTCCTGAGAACAGCCCATATCTATCATCATCCTCCACAGGCTGAAGGCCAGGAGACATCTTGAACAAAGACAGCTGCCATTTTCCATCCCAGGACTCGTAGCTGACATCTCTGGCCCCATAGCCTTTGGGCATCTTGTAGTAGATATCAACACTGGGAATGTGGAGGCTGGGAAGGCGATACTACCCTAAAATCCCTGGGGGTGCAGAGAGTTGGCAAAGTTTGCTAAGCATGGGGATCAGAATGTGACCAAACACTAGGAGAATTTGCCTTGAGTGAAGATTTTATGGCATCGTGTTTGCACGACTTTGTTCACAGAGTCTTGGCACTGATTCCATTCAAGACTTGCACAAAAAGCAGCTCGTTGGTGGAGGAGGGGTCTCCAGGCTGGTGGCAGGTTTCCTTGGCTTGTTTTCCATTTGCTTGAGGAAGTCTCCTGGCTGCCTTTCCGGGCAGTCCTCCTGAGCAGAGCTCTTTGTGCAGAGGAAGGACTGGTGAGCAGGTCACTGCTCCGGGGCATGGGAGGAATGCACAGATCTGTGGGAAAGAGCCCATGGGCTTCACACACTGCCACTGCACTCTGCTCCATTACATGGTGGGGCTTTCTCCATCCTCAGCAGGAATGAGGGAGTTCAGTGAGGGGAATCATGCAAAGGGGACATCATCTGCAAGGAAAACAGCAAACTCATAGTCATGGTAAATTCCCTGGCAGCCCCAGGCTGATCGCAGAGGGCCAAAGGTCTCTTGTTGTTCTGAGTGTGGGATGAGCACTCAGAGTTCTCATCTGCCTTGCCAGATGTGATGTGGCTTGAAAGAAGACCAGGCAGGATCCTGCTGGAACTTGTATGTAACAAGGTTTGATCAGCATCCACCACACAATAGTGCAAATGTCCATGGGACTTCTTCCTGCCGGAACCCAGGGCTGCTCTTACCGTCTGAGCACTGTAGACGTCATCTAGAACACACAAAGTCTGTGTTTAGTGAGACGGTTTTATCAGCAACATTCCTGCAAGCAGAAGCCCAGGAATACAAACACACCACAACAAACACGTGGAGAATTTGATAAAGCTGAACTGCATCCCTGAACATCTCTCTCCTGGTTTTTCTCTTTGGGAATTTAAAGTTTTATGGTGGGTCAGGGTTGCCTAAGAAGCGCTGCATGTGCATTAGAGAGAAATGTGTTTACTTCCACTTCAACAGCTGACAGAGCAAACAAGAAAGCAGGGGAGGATTTAAATGGATCCAGTATCTGAGGAAATATAAGCTCTGCTAATTCCTGTCTCAGTGCATGCAGAGGGTGGCAGAGGGGAAAAGATGAGAAGATGGAAAATGAATGAGATTAGGCATAGAGGTTCATCTTGAGCAGAGAGCAAGTGTTCAAACCAGCAAAGCCTTCAATGTTATAGCAATATAAGGGAGGATCTGTCCTTCTGGCAGTGCCATTCACTGGGCCCTTCCTGGTGGTAAGAAGCAATGTTTGTTCCAGGTGTTATGCCTCACCCTGTGCAAGCTACAGGTGGGAACCAGGGTGTCTAAACATGAGTCTCATGCCTATGCAGATTCTACCAGTCCAGATACCATAACGCCTGTGCCTTGCAGGTCTACATCCTGACTGTCAGTGAGACAGAAGTATCCCAAATTGTTCTACTTAGCAATGGAGCACACCAGGAGTCCTGCATGGTTAGTGTGACAGATGCTACTCTAATGACACTCATCCTTTTCTTTGTCTTTTTCTTTCAATTGTTTTCCCCCCACTTCTTAAAATCAGTTTTAATCTTACTGGTTTTGTTAATTTTTACTAAGAAGAGGTTAAAAAGTTTTAAAGATTAAAATATTCTAAAATTATACTGTGAAAATTCACGAGTGATCTGCTACCCCTTTTTTTCTTTTTTTTTTCTTTTTTTTCTTTTTTTTTTCCTCATGTTTCTTTTATCCCCATTTGGGATAAGGAAAAAATTATAAAAATCACGGAAAGTTTTGCAGTGTGGGAAAACAGCTCCTTTCCAACTCTGACAAACTCAGAGCAGTGTGCAGAGCCTGAAAGCTACATGTGTAGGTGGGTGGGGGCTTGAGCTCTTCCTCCAGCTGATGCTGGGTGAATTCAAATGGCACTTGTTGGTGCCTGTGGGCACTGCACCATCTGGGGAGATTGGGGGACAGGTGAGTCCCCTGGCTGTGTGTATTACTGCATTATCTCCTGCTGCAAGAGTGGGAGGAAGACTGTGACCAAGGGTGTCACAGCCACCTTGCAAGCCACTGATCCAGGGGCAGACAGGTGTCCAAGGAAGGTAGGGCTCAGGCTCCAGTTCAGCATCCATCTCCACCCAAGATGCAATGGTTGGTATGTTTTCTCTCTCTTTTCCATTAGTGTTGAAGAATGGTGTTCCCATGCCCTCAGCTTTGGCAGGAAGAGCGATAGGAAGTAGCAGTGAGATGCATTTATTACATCTGATAGGGAGTCTGTGGGTTTTCCTGAAAAGCTGTGCACAAGATAAATTGTCACTCCAGGAAAGGATCTGACCAGGCAGGATGTGCTCTTGCTGCTCCTTCCATGGCCAGACCAACAAGGGTAGCTCTCAGGAGACACTAGATTTAAATGTCAAAGTCCTCAGGAAAGAGGCGTGACTGAACCCCATCTGAGCCTTTATTTCTAGGTGCACACAGAATCACAGAACCATCCAGGTTAGACCTGGTTGGACTAGACCTCTAAGATCATCTAATCTGACCACCAGTCCATCCCCACCACACCTACCAAATCATGACCCTTGGTGCCACATCTCCATGTTTCTTGAAAACCTCCAAAAATGGTGGCTCAACCACCCCCCTGGGCAGCCTGTTCCAATGCCTCACCACTCTTCCTGCCAAGGATTTTTTTTTCTAATATCCAATTTGAACCTCCCATAGTGCAACTTTAGGCCATCATCTCTTGTCCTGTCACTGTTACCCGTGAGGAGACCGACCCCAACCCTGCCACAATGTCCTGTCAGGGAGTTGTACAGAGCAGTGAGGTCTCCCCTGAGCCTCTTCTTCTCCAGACTGAACCATCCCAGTTCCCTCAGCTGTTCCCCAAAAGATTTGTGCTCCGGATCCCTCACAGTTCCATTACTCTTCTCTGGACACGCTCCATGGCTTCCATGTCTTTCTTGTAGTGAGGGGCCCAAACCTGAACACAGTACTCAAGTTACAGCCTCATCATTGCTGAGTACAGGGGGGTGATCACCTCCTGCTCTGCTGGCTGCACTACTGCTGGTACAAATCAGGCTACCTGGGCACACTGCTGACTCATGCTAAGCCAAGCATTGAGAGAGTCCCAGGTCCATTTCTTGCACGCAGTCTTCCAACCACTCTGCCCCAGACCTGTAATGATGCTTGGAGTTGTTGTGACCAAAGTGCAGGACTTAACACTAGGTCTTGTTGAAGCTCGTCCCATTGGCTTCAGCCCAGCTATCCAGCCTGTCCAGATCTCCCTGTAGGGCCTTCTCATCTTTGGACAGATCAGCACTTCCTTCCAATTTGGTGTCATCTGCAAAGTTACTGAGGCTGCACTCAATTCCCTCATCAGTAAAGATATTGAACAGGACAAGCCCCGATACCAGCCCCGTGGGAGTACCACTTGTGACCAGTCGCCAGCTGTATGTAACTGCATTCACTGCCACTTCATGGGCCCAACCCTCTTGCCAGTTCTTTACCCAACAATGAGTATACCTTTGCAAGCCACGGGCTTCCAGCTTCTGCAGAATACTGTTGGGGACAGTGTCAAAGGCTTTGCTGAAGTGGAAACCCATCTGGACACCTAAATGTGCAACCAATTGTAGAGTACCTGCTTTAGCTGGAGGAGTTGGACTCGATTTCTTGAGATCCCTTCCAACCCCTGCAATTCTGTGATTCTGTGAAGTCTAGGTAGAATAAGTCAGCAGGCTTTCCCTCTCCCACCAGGTGGGTCACTCGATCATAGAAGATCAGGTTTGTCGAACATGACCTGCCTTTTGAGATCTCATGCTGGCTGGGCCAGATCCCCTGGTTGTCCTGCACCTGCAGTGTGATCACACTCCAGCTCATACCCAACCTGAACCTCTGCTGGTGCCTCTTGTGACTGTCTCTTGTCCTATCGCTGTTTCCTGGGAGAAGAAACCAATCCCCCCCTCTCAACAACCTCCTTTCAGGGAGTCATAGAAAGCAATAAGGTCTCCCCTGAGCCTTCTCCAGACTGAACAATCCTAGATCCCTCAGCTGCTCCTCATAAGACTTGTACATCTATGGGGAAGCAGAACTGATCCTTGTTTACCAAGCCTTAGCTCCAGAGGATCCCCAGTGTTGTGGAAGTAAGCACCCACGAGCTGCCATGGTAGCTTTATGAATTTAATATTTATAGGCAGAAAGAGATGGGGGACAGCCTGTGCTGTGTACAGCCTTGCAATTTATGTGTTGGCAGTAGTGGCTGATGGGAGATGTGCTCTGAGGCTCAAAAGTGTGCTTAAGCTTTATAAATACAATCAGTTCAGGCTGAAGTGAGTGAACAATGTGGAATGTTTTGAGGCCAAATTTGACTTCAGGAAAAAAAAACACCATTGAACCAGTGGTACTTGAGTGTGTTGTGAAAGCATGCATGGCCAGGGCTGCAGCGTGACCTCCTGGCTCAGACAGAAAGGACTTCAGTACAATCACTGCAAATTAAAATGTTGCATATGCTCTGAGTGCAAAAAGATTGTACACAGTGCCTGGAAGAAGCCTTCCTGAAAGACTCTTGCCTCTGCTGGTGGTCTTGCAGCTTCAGCACTGGATGTCTGGCTCACGCTCTCTATTTTTCAAAAGCATTAATAATAATAATCCATATAAAACTGTCATATTGGTTCAACATGTACGTCACCAAAGCCCCGACTAATTTATCAAAGATTTAGTGTTCAGTTGAACAAAGTCTCATTTTTGTAAGCAGATGCAGTTTGCTGGATTGTGCTGTCATCACCCACTATTCCACTGGAAAGATGCATTATATCAGCAACTTCTAAAAGTTAAAAAATGTACATTTTAAAGTAGTAATGTAAACACTTGTTCCATGCTCCACGTTAGTCATGAACTGAATAGAAAGCTTTGGAGATAATGCTGCCAAAGTGGGTCTACAGCCCTACAGTGGATGGTGGTGGGCATATAGCTGAGCACTGTGGTGGGGATGAGGCAGTGCACAGCAGACACACCACTAGAGAGGAGACCATGAACTGCCCAAGGGATCTAAGAAATGTGCACTTGGACTTGAAAACAGAGAACGTCAGTTCAAAAATACACTGTGCAACAAAGCCTTGGCCTGTCTGGGTGCCTGCAGGGTGGTTTCCAGGGCATGGCTATGTGTAATATGTAGCATGCCAGACTTTGGTAAAAATTACTGAGCATAGGGGGTGGGGAAAGGGCTACAAAGACAAGTGGGAAAGGAATTGGTGGGAAGAAGAGAGGGACTGGTGAGGAGTTTCGCCTGGGTAAGGACTGGATTCTGTCTGAGCAAGGTTCTGCATTTTATTTCATAGCTCAGACACCAGGGTTGGGTTAGCACACAGCCAGTCTCAGGGGCTGCACTTGGGGACAGCTTATGTCCCATTTGCAAAGCAATAAAGAGATACAGACACACCTAGGACTTCCTCCCTGAACACTGCGTGGGCACTGCATGAACTCCTGGCAGTAGAATTGTAGACTTATTTGAGTTGGAAGGGACCCTTAAAGGTCATCTAGTGCAACTCCCCTGCTATGAACAGTGACACCCACAGCTCCGTCAGGTGCTCAGAGCTCCATCCAACTTGACACTGAGTGTCTTTGAGGGCATGGCACCCACTACCTCTCTGGACAATCTCACCTGGCAATGAAGCGCAGCACAAAGCAGGACAGATGGACATAGATGGACCTGCTGCCAATGGGACAAGGCTGGGGCAGTGGTGAGGGCAGGCAGGGGTGAACAGAGGCAGATGGAAGAAGAAAGCAGATGGCAAAATCTGAGTGGTGTGGGGTAGGAAGAGGGGTGTGAGAAAGTCCTGGCATATGTAGTGTGGAGGAGATGGTATCATATACAACACATTATTCTTACTTCCTTATACAGTAAATTGGTACGTTTTTTTGTATTAAATCAGATTTTATCACTGAATCAATCTTGCACTTTTCTATTCTTGTTCTCTGCAAATGACCTTTTTTAGCTTTCCTCAGCTCTTTCCTGATGGGACTCATTAGGAGCTGGTGCTGATTTTTACAGGCATTCACTTTCACTTAGCATCTGGATGGCTGTTTTCTGGGGTTTCTTTTTTTTTTCTTTTTCTTTTTTTTTTTTTGGATAAAACAGTTTGTTGAAATGATTCTTGCAGCTTTGTGCTGCTGCACTTAGTGTCAGCAGCTCCTCCTGGGTCATGTGCCTGCACCCCACAAAGACTTCTGGCATGAGCTGGATCCTTCCCTTCCCTCCAGTGAGGTATGAGTGTCACCAAGGGAAGCTCTCTCCTTCGCTAAATGTTTTGTGGAAGTGTGAAGTGAATTTACTGAATTTCTTGGGAATTTTCCTGATGCACTTCGACAAACCCTGCATAAAACTCTTAGTAAACTAACAAACAAACCTTCTTGTCCTTCAAGAACTCTCAAAAATTGTTACCTAATCTGGTGAAACTCTTCATAAAGGCTTTAACTCCACTATGAGTGTTAATCAGAGAATAATTTTGCATGCATATGTTACTTTGCAGGGTGTTGGTGCACTTTCCGACATGAAGGCTAGCTGCTGTTTGCCATTTCTCTTTTGCTGTCTGTACGTTGCAATTAGCAGCCTCTTCTGTGCTGTGTGCACTAGTTCCATCACCAGTTTGCTCTGCTAACCAGAGCCTTACATAAAGAAAGGTTATTCTCCATTTATAGATCTGCTCTGCATTTCGAACAGTTCAAGTACTCCCTTATGCGGATTCTCCGTGACTGTGCTTTTTCACAACACCCCTGGCTTTTCTGCAGATATCCGGTGCTTATGGTCAGAAATCTGTCCAGCAGAGCAGCCAAGGATGCAGACCCAGCAGACACAGTGGACAGAATCAAGCAGGCAGTAACAGACCCTATAACAAACCCTGTAACAAAGCCTTCCTCTGAAATGTTGCTAATGCATGTCTGCGGTCTGATTGCTTTACAAACGCCAGTCCACTCTCCCGAGGACTGATTGGGAGTTTCATTCTTACCTGCTCTAACTCTTTTCCAGAGGTCGCTTCGGTGTCTGGTTCTCCATTTGAGCATCCAAAGTGGAGCAGTTGGAATCTGGACGAGTCCCTACAGGCACGGTGATGAATGGTGTGATCAAACAGGATTGCTCGGACCACAAAAGTGCACCAAGTGGAAATGAGGAAAAGAAGTCACCCAAAGAAAAGGCTGCTAGTGAAGTGAGGGATGGCACCAAGCTCCAGCCACCCCCCTTTGCAGAGAGAAAGAATGGTGAGTGGCTCTCAGGGGCATCAGTAGGGAGAAAGTGAGCGTGTGCAACTGGATCAGTGCTGATTAGCATCTCTTGCATGTGCTGGGTTGTGGCTCATTATTTTTTCTGTGGTGTTCCTGAAGTTGTTCCTGGTGGCAGTATTTTAAGATTTAATGGATGTGACTCCTTAGCTCAATATTTCTGTGTCATGCTTAAGTACTGTTGTCAGCTGTGAGCTGTGTGTCATGTTCTTTGCCTTCAAGTGTTTAATATAATTTTGGGCTGAAAGGCAGCATTTCAAGGTCTTAGGAAGAGGCCAATGTTCTGACAATAGTAATGACATTTGTTGGAGAATGTGATGTAAGGTTGGTCAGTGGAGCAGGTTTTTGGTTGCAAACAAACTGGTAGACTTGTTCTGCTCTCAAAGAGTGCTGAAGGCTTCAAGTAATCCTGTGTCTAGCAAAATTGCTTCAGATCAGTGTAACAGAGCAGAACTTGGCGTGGGCCTCTGCAAGGATCGTTTTTGATTCCTTGGCCATGTGTCTGGAAAGTACTCATGTTGACAGATGTTGATCCAGTGGAGATCTGTTGGAAGAAGGCGGTCAGAAAAAAAAAACAAAACAAAACACAATTCAGCCTATGCAAAGGGTATTCAGGCTGAGGAGTTGTTTGCCATTGCTTTCAGGCAACTGTATAATATAAGAAATGAAGAAAATTCCTCTTTGTGCACTCCAAGGCTTCCAACATTAAGTGTTCAAAATATCATGCAATGTGAAAGTGCAGCTTGAAGGCACTATTTTTGCTTTGTGTCTCTGATTGTTTGCATTATTGTACAGGACCCAATTTTTCTCAATCACTATAAATCAGAAATAATCCAAATGATGTCATCATGGCAATGTACTGGTGTCAGGCTGGAATAACACAGCCGAGAGTCAGGCCCAGACTCTGCCCATAGTCAGATTAAGTCACGCCAGTGAGTGCACTTTTTTCCGGCAGTCTGAGATATTGAAGTATTCTTAAGATAACATGATACCAAAGGCAACAGTGATGTGGACCTGTGAAAGGATGAAGTTAAGACTGCTTAGTGATGCATAAAATTCATATTTCCTCTATAGCTTTCCAATTCCTGTTTCTTGGAGACTCATGCTCTGCATGGCCATCAGCTTGGTGGTCCATCAGGACATGGCTCCACTCCTGCATGAGTTGTTTGCAGACTCTCCAAGAGAGAAGAGCCCACCATCATCTGGGCACCCATGCAGCCCTTTGCTCTCCTCCCTTTGCTGTTTTTCCCTTTCTTTAGCACAGTCAGATAATGTGAAAGCTTGGCTCTTCCTACTGACTCTGTTCAGGAGCAGCCATCTCCCTTCATCTCACATCATCTCAGGAACAGGTGGGCCTGCCAAGTGTCACACATCTCATGTGATGCCCAGGCCTGTCTTTGATCTGTGCTGGGACAGCTCCTGCTGGGCTGGTGGAGACCGCTGATGAGCATTCAGCAGGAAAATGAGGAAGAGTGGCATCCCCAGCTCTACAGGTGACCCTCCACAGTGGTACAGAGTAGTTCTGTAAGCCACCATAGAGTTCTGAAGCAGATTAGTACCCTCAAAGCAGTACTTCCTTGTCCAGCTTGGTGCCTTTCATTGGGCTGTCACAGCAGGGATTTTCTATCCTGTCTCCTGTTGAGGAAGGAAGGGTCAAAAGGAACAAGTCAGTGTCTGCCATGAGGGTTGTCTGTGCAGGTGCATTTGCCATTCTTCTCCATACCACAGATGCATAGAGGAAAGCAGCAGGAGGGAGTAGGGGTCCACCATCCAAGACTATATCAATAAAGGAGAGAGTGGCTGAGAATGATGGGAAGGAAAGGGATATAAGCACTGTCCGTAGTTGTCAGTCGTACTGCGTTTCATTTCATCACCATTGAGGAGACTGGGTGTCCCATGCTCTTCTCAGTGGAGCCCTCCAGCTGGTGATCTGCAGGGTTTAGTGCTCTTGGACAGAAACCCATCTCCCAGGGGCACTGCTCCTCAGAGCCCCTGCCTTAGTCTGAACTTTCAAATCACAGTCTTTATTTGACTTAACTTTGATTTAATGAAAACACTCTAGCTAGAATATCTTTAAATAGGAAAATAGTCTTTTTAACTCTTGTATTATTCAGAAATGGCTAAGAAGATTTAATTTAAGTTTGTAAAAATAAATCACCTTTGAGAAATGAGAAAGCCCATCCAGCAGGAACTACAAAAACCTGAGACTGGATGTGTATGCTCAGAACAGATAGAGGATACTGGTACACAAACACTGGGTAGGAATCCTGACACTTGCCTGCCCAGCTCTTCCCCAGCCTCTGTCCCTCCTCAGCCCCTGGGAAGGTACGTTGTGAGGACGCTCTTCTGCCAAGGTATACCAGAATGGTGCACAGCCCCATAGGCCATGATGTTTAAATGCTCAATGGCACATTTTCCTTCTGAGTTCTGGGCCACACTGGCCTGAACTGAGCAGAGCTGTGAACAGCTGTTTTGGAAGAGCCTAAGGCAAACATGGCTGTGGGCCTTTTGAAAGTCACTAACAATATTGGATTCAGAGATGAGTTCTACCTAGGCCTCCCAACATTGCCGCTGTGTATGCACCTTGGCTGGGTACTGGATCTACCAGCTGTTGCACTTTGCCTTGCCAGGAGAGGTCATTTTTGAGCTCAACAAGGCAACTTCACCCTCAGCAAACGTTCCACCCAGCCTCAGTAATGAACTGAGTTGCCCACTGGTAAGATAAGAGTTCCTGGCAATACTTTAAGCAGCCTTATGATTGGTAAGCTACTTTTCACTTCCTGGTCCACCTAAAACCTCCTTGGATCTTGAACCTAGGGCCAGCGATAGTGTTCTAAAGAATCAATGATCCCAGAGTCATTTTCTTCAGGATAATATCCTGCTTTCCATCCAATCTTATGGCATCGTAATGATGCGTAACGATTTCCATCCAATCTTATGCTCATCTCATCCCAGCTCAGCTCATCTCATCCCACCTTGCTGTACACCTCTTCCTTACCTGTGGCATCTGTACCATGGATGCACCTGTACGACACATTTCTCTGCTCTTGCATCAAGACTATCCTTACCCTGTCCATCTCCTAGGTGACTCTTTGCACACCTCCCTAGGGAAGGTAGTGAGAATACAAACCCTATGAATCACTTTGCCCAAGCCAGGTGGATTTCAGAAAGAATTCTGTGGTACCACTTGTAATCACAAATAGGGATAAAAGGTCATGAAAGAGCTACTTGCTGTCAAACAGTTCCTCAGAAGCTGTTTCAGAACACATGCTCAGTGTGTGAGGTGTTGGGCATATTCTGCTACAACCAGATTTAGTAAAGTCCTTGATTCAGCGTTGATATCCCTTGTTCCCAGCCTCTAGAACTCTGAGAATGAGCTGTATTTCAGGTAGAGAGTTACATAAAAGTGAGGTCTATCTGATCTGATGAGGTTTCTTTGCCTTCAAAACCCTGCTCAGCATGGACTCAGACCCTTCTGGAGACTGGCACTTCTTTCCAATGACTATTGAGCTTTACATGACAAGCTCTGGCTCTGATGTGTCAGGTAAGAGTTTAATTTTACCCATTTGTTTCTCCAAGTGTATCAATGTGTAGCCACATTTGAGTGTCAGAGCTTCAGCTGCAGGTTGTATATCTGGTCTGTAGGCACAAGGCCAGGGGCCACTAACTGGAAATCTGCATGAGATGGACCTTACCACTGCCATTTAGACTGCTGCACTTAGGAGAGCAGAAGAGTTCCCCTTGTGCCTACTCCAGTTCAGCAGCGTGTTCTCTAACTGCTCATAATATTTCCACATAGGTTTCCCATTGCTGATTTTGGAAAATAATGTAGTGAAACTCTTCTGTTTATTTGTATAGTGAAGTAGACCCTCTGACCACCAGCTCCTTTAGCCCCTTGCAACAAAGAGGAGGATTTTCAAGTGCCCATCTGGTTTGCGTTTAATGTAATGTGCAGAAAGGTTGCACATTTTCAGGGCCTGTGTTCATAAGTAGTAGATTGTACAACAGTTTATTACACAAATGGAGCTTTTTATTGCAGAGCTTTGTTGAGCTGCCAGTTGGGATAAGAAAAAAAGTAACGTGCTCCATAGTCCCTATCAAGGAAAATTAAAGCATTAAATTCTGCTCAAACTATCAGCCATTGGTGAGCTGGTAATCAAATCCAGAAAGGCCAGTGGGAGGTCAAGACATTTTTGCTCTTAGTGTTCCTGAATCAACAGCTATTATGAAAGATATGTAAGTGAAGCAAAAATAAAGAAGAGAGAGATGTCTGACCCAGAAGTCATCACATAGGCCAGAAGAGGAAAGTTATCTACAGGTTTTGGGGAGAAAACCCTAAACTGTCCTCTCAGCCCTTGTGGTGAGCATGTGTTTTAGTTTAATTCTATATTGGAAAGGTTATTAAATTACTATCTAGTCCCAAACAAAATCTAGCCCTTGCTTCACATAGCCAGGTACGAGGTGCACCTACACGAAGATTTTCCAAATTACCTTTGGATCCAAATCAAATAAACATTGCAAACATTGTATTGAACCCAGGTGATGTCTAATCCACAACGAAATATCAGCCTGCAGCCTTGAACTGCACAGCCCAGCTTTAATGCCACTTAAATCAGAGTGTAAGAACTAAAAGAATTCCAGGAATCCAATGATATAAACTGTATTTTTAGAGCTGTGAGTGACTTGTGAAACATTGCAGTGACTAAAGATAGCACAAGCAAGGTTTTCCATGATTTATCGCAAGAACGCTCACAGTAAGTTAAAGTCATCGAATGTTGTGATAGCAGCACCTACACATTGGCATGGCTTCAGGACGAGTCATTCATAGCATATTTGTCACAGAGCAAAACTTCCATAACAGAGTTCTGAGCCACATCTCGCTTGCACAAGCACCTCACACATCACTCTTCTATTAAGCACTGAGAGATCCATTTGCTTCTGGGATCTGTTCTTTTCTTCTTTAACACAGGCAGGTGGGACCCCACCTGCTTGCACATTTCAAAAGTCTCTCAAGTTCTCAGTCTGGATGAGAGATCGAAGCAGCAGCAGAAGAGGAGCACCCTGCTGTGGACACAGTCAGATGTTGTCCTGCTCTGTTTCCCATCTGGAATTTAGGTGTCACTTCTACAGGAATTCATGGAGTGACCCACCACTCCTCCTTGGGGGTCTGTGTTGCTCTTTGCACCCCAAAGGTTAGGTAGAACTTTCTTTTGCTGAACAAAATATCTACAAGGGGTCATTTTAAGGATAAAGTCATGGCAAACATTTCCAGACACCACACGATCAGCATTGCTCTTGGCTCCTGGCCCTCCTAGTAAGCTGCAGTCAGCAAAGGTAAAGGAACCGGCAAGTGGAGAGTGAGCTTCACTGCAGAACTGTCTTCTCCCAGCTTGTAATACACAGGGATGCTTGCAGACATGGCCAGCCCTGCAAAGCGCTCGCTTCACAGGCAGGTGCACCTCTGTATCCTGCAGCCATGTGCCTGATAGACTGAGAATCATCTCGACTCTTCTTTTCTCACGTGTCAAGTCCCACATTCGCCTTTCAGCCTTGAAACCCACCGGACACAGAGGTGTCCTGGTCAGGCAGTGTTCCCTTCCCTGCAGTGTTAGGAGGGTGGCAAAGAGACTGCAGTCAGTTTTCCCCTCCCCCATCCGGACCTGGCACTGCTCTTTGTTGCACCCAGCTGCACAGTCTGTGCCCAACAACAAGGCTATGCCCAGCTCTGTGTGATTACCTTTACCCCATCACACAGTGGAGTTCTGAGTGGGAAACTACTCCCATTTCTGGGTTTCTTTTTCAGGTATCCTTCCAGGTGTTTCTCGGAACGATTTTCATCCCATTATGTGTCAAAGCTACTACTTTGTTTCCTTCTCCAGAAACCAAACTGAAATGGGTGTGGCCATTTCTCATGGCCCTTTTTGTTCCATCTCCGGTGAGCTGCTCATCAGGGATGTGTGCTAACCAGCTCTGGAGAAGCTTCCATGGGTGACCTCATCTTGTTGGTTATTCCAGCCTCAGTACTGCAAAGCTCAGTGGTGCCAAGGCTCAGCAACTCCTCCATTATCTTCAATGGGACCATTCCTGGGGTGAAGCTGCAGTCTGCCTGTGCATCCAGCTGGTCAGGACCACTGCTCAGCACCTAGTAGGACTGATTGGGTTGTCTGGGGGTTGGAACTCGATGACCCTCGGGGTCCCTTTCAACCCAAGAATCATGACTTCATGATTCTGTGACTGAGCCCCTGGGTCTCCCCACACCACAATCAGATCAGCATTCAGTATCCATGCTGGCCTGTTGTCCTCCCTGGTAGCTATGCCTGTGATAAAACAGTGTGCTGTAATTATAAGATTTCATTTTTTTGCTGCGCTGTGGCAGGAACACTCATGTCTCCGTGCTGAGCTTCCATTTTTTCTATTTCACCTCACTACAGTTGTGGTTCTTCCTGTGTTGCTTTCATGATCTGTGAGTATTTCTGGAGGCAATGAGGATATTCACAACGTTATGATGAGCAAGCATGTGCATACCTAAGTGTGAAATCTAATGGGGGATAGTAGGGAAAGGCATCTGTTGGTTGGTTATATTTTATATGATCCATGATGAGATATTTTGGACCTGTTCTGTAAGCTGGATGCTCACAAGTCCATGGGGCCAGATAGATTGCACTGTAGAGTGCTGAGGGATTTGGCAAATGTGATTGCTAAGCCACACTCCATCATTCTTTGTCAGTCCAGGCTAACCAGGGATGTCCTGGCAGATTGGAGACTGGCAAATATGACACCCATCTTCAAAAAGGGCTGGAAACATGATCCTGGTATCTATAGACCTATCAGTCTTCCCTCGGTGCTTGGGAAGGCTATGGAATGGATATTCTCAGGAGCCATCATGGACCAGTTAAAGGTCAACCAGGGGATCAGGTCCAGTCAGCATGGGTTTACAAGTGGTAGATCTTGTGTGACAAACCTGATTTCGTTCTATGACAAGGTGACCCACTTAGTGGACAAAGGTAAGGCTGTTGATGTGATCTACCTGGACTTTAGTAAAGACTTTGATGCTTTCCCCACATTCTCATCGGGAAGCTGGCTCCCTATGGTTTAGATAGGCATATGCTCCTCTGTGTGAATCACTGCCNTGGCAAACATTTCCAGACACCACACGATCAGCATTGCTCTTGGCTCCTGGCCCTCCTAGTAAGCTGCAGTCAGCAAAGGTAAAGGAACCGGCAAGTGGAGAGTGAGCTTCACTGCAGAACTGTCTTCTCCCAGCTTGTAATACACAGGGATGCTTGCAGACATGGCCAGCCCTGCAAAGCGCTCGCTTCACAGGCAGGTGCACCTCTGTATCCTGCAGCCATGTGCCTGATAGACTGAGAATCATCTCGACTCTTCTTTTCTCACGTGTCAAGTCCCACATTCGCCTTTCAGCCTTGAAACCCACCGGACACAGAGGTGTCCTGGTCAGGCAGTGTTCCCTTCCCTGCAGTGTTAGGAGGGTGGCAAAGAGACCGCAGTCAGTTTTCCCCTCCCCCATCCGGACCTGGCACTGCTCTTTGTTGCACCCAGCTGCACAGTCTGTGCCCAACAACAAGGCTATGCCCAGCTCTGTGTGATTACCTTTACCCCATCACACAGTGGAGTTCTGAGTGGGAAACTACTCCCATTTCTGGGTTTCTTTTTCAGGTATCCTTCCAGGTGTTTCTCGGAACGATTTTCATCCCATTATGTGTCAAAGCTACTACTTTGTTTCCTTCTCCAGAAACCAAACTGAAATGGGTGTAGCCATTTCTCATGGCCCTTTTTGTTCCATCTCCGGTGAGCTGCTCATCAGGGATGTGTGCTAACCAGCTCTGGAGAAGCTTCCATGGGTGACCTCATCTTGTTGGTTATTCCAGCCTCAGTACTGCAAAGCTCAGTGGTGCCAAGGCTCAGCAACTCCTCCATTATCTTCAATGGGACCATTCCTGGGGTGAAGCTGCAGTCTGCCTGTGCATCCAGCTGGTCAGGACCACTGCTCAGCACCTAGTAGGACTGATTGGGTTGTCTGGGGGTTGGAACTCGATGACCCTCGGGGTCCCTTTCAACCCAAGAATCATGACTTCATGATTCTGTGACTGAGCCCCTGGGTCTCCCCACACCACAGTCAGGTCAGCATTCAGTATCCATGCTGGCCTGTTGTCCTCCCTGGTAGCTATGCCTGTGATAAAACAGTGTGCTGTAATTATAAGATTTCATTTTTTTGCTGCGCTGTGGCAGGAACACTCATGTCTCCGTGCTGAGCTTCCATTTTTTCTATTTCACCTCACTACAGTTGTGGTTCTTCCTGTGTTGCTTTCATGATCTGTGAGTATTTCTGGAGGCAATGAGGATATTCACAACGTTATGATGAGCAAGCATGTGCATACCTAAGTGTGAAATCTAATGGGGGATAGTAGGGAAAGGCATCTGTTGGTTGGTTATATTTTATATGATCCATGATGAGATATTTTGGACCTGTTCTGTAAGCTGGATGCTCACAAGTCCATGGGGCCAGATAGATTGCACTGTAGAGTGCTGAGGGATTTGGCAAATGTGATTGCTAAGCCACACTCCATCATTCTTTGTCAGTCCAGGCTAACCAGGGATGTCCTGGCAGATTGGAGACTGGCAAATATGACACCCATCTTCAAAAAGGGCTGGAAACATGATCCTGGTATCTATAGACCTATCAGTCTTCCCTCGGTGCTTGGGAAGGCTATGGAATGGATATTCTCAGGAGCCATCATGGACCAGTTAAAGGTCAACCAGGGGATCAGGTCCAGTCAGCATGGGTTTACAAGTGGTAGATCTTGTGTGACAAACCTGATTTCGTTCTATGACAAGGTGAACCACTTAGTGGACAAAGGTAAGGCTGTTGATGTGATCTACCTGGACTTTAGTAAAGACTTTGATGCTTTCCCCACATTCTCATCGGGAAGCTGGCTCCCTATGGTTTAGATAGGCATATGCTCCTCTGTGTGAATCACTGCCACAGAGAGCTTTGATCCAGGCCCAAAGAGTTGTGGTCAGTGGAGTTAAATCCAGCTGGCAGTCAGTCATGAGTGATCCCCTAGGCCTTGGTACTGCAGCTGCTTTTATTTATCATCTTTATTAACCATTTTGATTAGGGGATGGAGTGCAACATCACTAAGTTTGTAGATGGCACCAAGCTGGGGGAAGGTGTTGATCGACCTGAGAGGAGAAGGGCACTACAGAGGGACCTGGACAGACTGGCTCAATGAGCCAAGGTTAACTGTATGAGTTTCAATAGGGCCAAGTGTTGGATCCTGCATTTTGGTCACAACAACCCCAGGTAACCCTACAGTGTTGGGAAGGAGTGGCTGGAAAGCTGTCTGGTGGAAAGGGACCTTGGTGTACTGATGGACAGTCAGCTGAATATGAGCCAGCAGTGTGCCCAGGTGGCCAGGAAGGCTGACGGCATCCTGGCTTGTATCAGGAATGGTGTGGAGAGCAGGACTAGGGAAGTAATCTTGCCCCTGTATTTGGCATTGGTGAGGTCTCACCTCGAGTACTGTGTTCAGTTTTGAGCACCTCAGTACAGAAAGGACATGGAGGTGCTGGAGCAGGTGCAAAAAAGGGCATCAAGACTGTGAAGGGCTTGGAGAATATGCCCTATGAGGACAGGCTGAAGGAACTGGGGCTGTTTGGTCTGGGGTAAAGGAGGCTGAGGAGAGACCTTATTGCTCTCTAACAATATCTGAAGAGTGCTTACAGTGAGGGCAGGGTTGGGCTCTTCTCACTGGTGACAGTGATAGGCAAGGGCAAATGGCCTTAAGTTGTGCCAGGGTAAGTTTAGGTTGGATATCAAGAAACATTTCTTTACTAAAAGCATTGTTAGGCACTGGAATAGTCTCCCAGGAAGGTGGTGGAGTCACCATCCCTGCATGTATTTAACAATGATTTGGATGTAGTGCTCAGGGACATGATTTAGCGGAGGGTTGTTAGGGTACTATGGTTAGGTCGTGGTTGGACTCGATGATCTTTAAGGTCTTTTCCAACCTGAGTGGTTCTGTGATTCTATGATTCATTGGCCACCTCCCTCTTTCTCTCCTACAGAGGACTTGCTGCACTTATGTCAGATATTTGAAATTGTTCCATTTGTGGTTTTGCAGGTATTGAATTGCAATGGACAGTAAATCCTTTGAAAACAGTTAAATGTAGATATTATCTCTGACTCTTTGACTACAGATACTTTTTGTCCATTATGACCCTCTTCCTTTGGCCACTGTTAAGACATAGACCACTTTGGCCACTTTCAGATTCTCACCTGGGAATCATCTCTGAGAGTATCTATCTCTATCTGGATCTGTTGGCTGGAAACAGAAGTTGGATGCATTTTGGCTAAGAAATGAGGCTTAAATATTTCTTCAGGGTGATTTGTCCATTAGGCCAGCTTACCTAGGGACTTAGTGTAAGCTGCAACGCTTGTACTCTTTCAACTCAAATTAGTGAGCTCCTTCCAAATGGTCCATTCCATTGTAAAAGTAAATGACAAATTTAGGCATAAAACTCATAGNAAAGGTCAACCAGGGGATCAGGTCCAGTCAGCATGGGTTTACAAGTGGTAGATCTTGTGTGACAAACCTGATTTCGTTCTATGACAAGGTGACCCACTTAGTGGACAAAGGTAAGGCTGTTGATGTGATCTACCTGGACTTTAGTAAAGACTTTGATGCTTTCCCCACATTCTCATCGGGAAGCTGGCTCCCTATGGTTTAGATAGGCATATGCTCCTCTGTGTGAATCACTGCCACAGAGAGCTTTGATCCAGGCCCAAAGAGTTGTGGTCAGTGGAGTTAAATCCAGCTGGCAGTCAGTCATGAGTGATCCCCTAGGCCTTGGTACTGCAGCTGCTTTTATTTATCATCTTTATTAACCATTTTGATTAGGGGATGGAGTGCAACATCACTAAGTTTGTAGATGGCACCAAGCTGGGGGAAGGTGTTGATCGACCTGAGAGGAGAAGGGCACTACAGAGGGACCTGGACAGACTGGCTCAATGAGCCAAGGTTAACTGTATGAGTTTCAATAGGGCCAAGTGTTGGATCCGGCATTTTGGTCACAACAACCCCAGGTAACCCTACAGTGTTGGGAAGGAGTGGCTGGAAAGCTGTCTGGTGGAAAGGGACCTTGGTGTACTGATGGACAGTCAGCTGAATATGAGCCAGCAGTGTGCCCAGGTGGCCAGGAAGGCTGACGGCATCCTGGCTTGTATCAGGAATGGTGTGGAGAGCAGGACTAGGGAAGTAATCTTGCCCCTGTATTTGGCATTGGTGAGGTCTCACCTCGAGTACTGTGTTCAGTTTTGAGCACCTCAGTACAGAAAGGACATGGAGGTGCTGGAGCAGGTGCAAAAAAGGGCATCAAGACTGTGAAGGGCTTGGAGAATATGCCCTATGAGGACAGGCTGAAGGAACTGGGGCTGTTTGGTCTGGGGTAAAGGAGGCTGAGGAGAGACCTTATTGCTCTCTAACAATATCTGAAGAGTGCTTACAGTGAGGGCAGGGTTGGGCTCTTCTCACTGGTGACAGTGATAGGCAAGGGGAAATGGCCTTAAGTTGTGCCAGGGTAAGTTTAGGTTGGATATCAAGAAACATTTCTTTACTAAAAGCATTGTTAGGCACTGGAATAGTCTCCCAGGAAGGTGGTGGAGTCACCATCCCTGCATGTATTTAACAATGATTTGGATGTAGTGCTCAGGGACATGATTTAGCGGAGGGTTGTTAGGGTACTATGGTTAGGTCGTGGTTGGACTCGATGATCTTTAAGGTCTTTTCCAACCTGAGTGGTTCTGTGATTCTATGATTCATTGGCCACCTCCCTCTTTCTCTCCTACAGAGGACTTGCTGCACTTATGTCAGATATTTGAAATTGTTCCATTTGTGGTTTTGCAGGTACTGAATTGCAATGGACAGTAAATCCTTTGAAAACAGTTAAATGTAGATATTATCTCTGACTCTTTGACTACAGATACTTTTTGTCCATTATGACCCTCTTCCTTTGGCCACTGTTAAGACATAGACCACTTTGGCCACTTTCAGATTCTCACCTGGGAATCATCTCTGAGAGTATCTATCTCTATCTGGATCTGTTGGCTGGAAACAGAAGTTGGATGCATTTTGGCTAAGAAATGAGGCTTAAATATTTCTTCAGGGTGATTTGTCCATTAGGCCAGCTTACCTAGGGACTTAGTGTAAGCTGCAACGCTTGTACTCTTTCAACTCAAATTAGTGAGCTCCTTCCAAATGGTCCATTCCATTGTAAAAGTAAATGACAAATTTAGGCATAAAACTCATAGAAACTTTCCCTGGTGCTTGCTGCATATTTGGTTTCCCAACATTTTCAGTTTGGAGCAGAAATCCCAAAGGAGATTGGAGGCAATAAAAATAGGAATATTTTTATTAAATATTAAATATTAAATAAAATAGGAGACAAAAAGTACCATAGACTTCACTGCTATTAAGAGGAAGTCAGCCTTGCTCTACCTCAGCACGTTTCAGCAGTTCCATCACTGCTGACACTGATAGACTTTCACCTAGTACTTTTGTAGTACTGGAAGGAGAGGAAGAGATGGTGATTTGTCACAGTTTTTACTGGGAGATCACCAAGTCATAGAGATCTTGTGGATGACACCAACTTGTGGGGTGAAGCTGACACGCCCAAGGGATGGGTTGTCATCCAGAGAGACCCAGACAGGCTGAGCAATGGGCCCAGGGGTACCTCAGGAGGTTCACCAAATCCAAATGCAAGGTATACACCTGGGTTGTACCAACCCCTACTACCAGTACAAAGTGGGGGATGGAAGGTTTGAGCGCAGCCCTGACAAAAAGGACCTGGGGATATCAGTGCATGAGCTGTGCATGATCAGTGCACTGCTGTGCATGAGCCAGCAGTGTGCCTTCACAGACCAGAAAGAAGGGGAGATTTAGAATATGGTAGTGAGGTACTGGGATAAGTTGTCCAGAGAGATCATGAATACTCCATCCTTGGAGACACTCAGGGTCAGGCTGGATGGGGCTCTGAGCACCTGATAGAGCTGCAGAGGAGTTGGGCTAGTTGACATTCGGTCCCTTCCAGTTTAAATGATTCTGTGATCAGGAATGCTGAAGAGAGGATCATAAATGGCACCTCCTGTCCTTGAAGAAAATGAATGTACGAACATACTGAAACAAAAGATGTTTCCAGTTAATACGCCATCTGTGTTAGATTTGTCCATTCACAAAGAGGAAACAGATATTTTCACTCTGAATGGGGTTTTAAATGAAGAGGCAACAAGGAAAGTAAGTACGTAAGTCCTATCTGCGTCTGTGTGCGCAAATGTTTGTGAGCATGGGTGTGCACGTGTGCGTGCAGAACCCTGCAGTCAGTTTGCTCCAAGCTGTCTGACCTCTGCACAATTTACAGAGGAACAGTGCAGAAACCACACAGCACCACATCATTCTCATGACATTCTCTGTGGGGCAGTGCAAGCTGTTTTTTTAACGAGCTCCATGGAAATTGTCAGCACTAGAAACAGCACAGGATGAAGCACAGGTGGCACTGGTGCTTGCCCAGAGCCATGGAGCTCATGGAGAGCTGGGGAGCACCAGAGTGTGTGGTGGGAAGGACACAGAGCCTGCTCCCATGGCCAGTCTCCAGCCAGGAAGATCTCTAGGGCTAGTTCCTGCCTGTGATGATCCTTTGGCAGTGGCTCAGCCTGCCCTGGTTCTCCCTTGTGCACCCATCACTCTACTGGTGAGACAAGCATGAGCTCCCACAGGAGTGGACGGGTTGCCCTCGCACTCCGTTCCCATGTTACTTGTGGATCTGGCTTTCTCAGGGCTGGTTCTGGGTTGGTGTGGAGGGCACTTCCAGGAATCCATTTCCAGTCCCAGTGCTGCATCATCTTCTGGTTACATCTGGCTATCCATCTAGGCAGATGTTTAGTGCTGTGGCTGCTTCCCAGCATACTGCTGGGGTGGTGTTTGGAGAACAGCTCCGTGGATGGGAAAAGCTGCTTCATACCGGGGCTGTGCAAACCAGCTCATGTGTTTTAAAATGAGAAGAGAGGAAGCTCACAGCTGTGTCTTTGTTATATATGCATTTAAGGACAAATCAGGACTCTGTTTCTGGCTTGGATGTAGAGAACACTGCAGGGAGAAAGCAGATTGTTCTGAGGCTGCTGAGCAGCAGCACAGTCTCCCCATAGCTACTGTTGCAACCCTGGGGCTATACAGACATTGCTTCTCCTGCATCATAGCTCCCAGAAGGTACAGGAAATCTCCGCTGGCTTGTATTTATTCCCTCGTCTTCCTAAATCCTGTTGCTCAGGGGCTGGAGGCTATGATGTGGGGACACAAGAGGTCAGTGTGGGTACTTCACCAGGCTTCTCTAAGGATGAGGATAAGACCTCTGCTTTCCTTACCATATGGCCACAGTTTCTGCTTTCCCACCTTCTCAATGCCGCCTTCTGCCCTATCTCCCTGAGTTCTCCTTTGGGAGTGTGGAACATTTGGTAGTTGGGGTCTTGTCTGTGCCACGGATTTCTTCATGCCCAATTGTGCTGTGTTGCTGCTACTTTATTTTGTTGGATTTTGCTGGTTGCTTTTTTACAGCAAGGAAGGAAATCATCTCAGCAAGTTCTCCCTTAAGGCTTAGTAATTACAATGCTTTGACACTCGTCACAGAATAAGGATCCAAAATCAGACGAAGATCCTGGAGATTCTGCAAATAAATCACCATCTGTGTCTGAGTAACTGTGAAGCACAAAGCATCCTGTTTGCAGAAATGGCAGCAACTGTCCCAGTATCCACTATGTCATCTCTTGCAAGGCTGCAGGGAGGGATGTGCTTTAAGAGCATGGGCCCTGTTGAGCTCTCCTGCCACTGCTGTGCTTACTGCTCACCTTCCTGCTGTTGCTGGGTGGTCTGGTGCCCACAAGGACCTGCAGGAGGCACTGATGGAGCTGCAGGGGCTGATGTTGCTATTTCAGATGTTTTTTAGAGGTCCAGCACACACTGCTGCTACCCATGAATGCCAAACACTGATTGGCTCGAGGTAACAAACTTTGATTTGTTCCTTTTATGGGTGCTTCTCCCAAAGTCACAGTCCCGCGGCGCTCATACCGAATGTGAAGTGTTCCTCTGGCCAGTGAGCAGCGTGCAGGACAATAGACATTGTCCTCAACAGTGTGTCGTTCAGCCAAGGGTGGCTAAACTGGTCAAGATGCAAGAGATTGTTTGGAAATGTGAAAGTAAACACTGAGCAGTGCTGCTCGCACCAAGGTATAGCTTCCAGCTACCCTGGGGCACTGAAGATAAGAGGAAAAGAAGGGGCAAGGATTTATATAGGCACTACTAATTATGAGATGGCATCAGAAGGCTGGATGAACAGCACATCCATAAAACCTGGCAACGAGCCTGTGTTTGCAAGGGGAATAGGAGTGAGAAGCACTGCAGGACAACAGAGCAGCCTGGAACAGGCTTGAGGCTGTTCGCAACCGGAGGAGCATTGCCCAAGCAGCAGGAGAACTGTGCTGCCAGGGCTGCTGTCGCCTGCAGCTATGAGCAGCCATGGTCTGCTGCACTGTGACAGGCATGGAGACCAAGGTGGCTGTGGATTTGTTACAGTATTGCTGTCCAAATCTGTTACAGGACTCACATGAAGCCAGCAGGAGAAGCACTGCACGTTCTGTGCTCAGGGATGCATTTGCAAACCACTGAAGCAGTGCTCAGAAGGAACGTGGTTACTAGCAGAGATGTTAGCAAAACAAGAAGAATCGTAACGTTAATGTAAACATGACAGATCTCTTCCTGATGGATACGTGTAGTCCATAAACATCATTGTCACAATGGAGATCTTGCCAGAGATTCATGAAGGTGCTTTCAAGCATGCTGCAGGCTCATCCTGTGGTTCTTGGGGTTTCAGAATTAGGACCAGCTGTTTGCAATTGAGGCCCATTTGGAAGCAGAGGATAGTGCTGCCAAGAGACTCCTTTTGGACTAAGAGTGTCTTCAGTGCTGATGAGAAGATTTCACAGGCAAGTTCAGCTCAGAATGGTTCTGCATCACCCCAAGATACTGTGGCCAAGCCAAAATGCTGTGATGGGTATGGCTAAGGCAGGGACAAGCACATGTGACTGTGATGATCACTTCAGCTTTTTGAAATATAAGGCCCAGACCTGTCTGCTATACTAGCACAGTCATTGCTCAGTTAGAACTTCCATGGGCATGATGTTGGCCCTGAGTCTCTGTGTGTGCCATCTAAAGATGATGGTTGGGCATTACCTGTGCTGGCATTGCCATGAGGGATCTCTGGCACCCTAGTGAACTCTGCACATAGACAAAATTGAGAGGGGGATGCGGGCACTTTCCAGCAGGGAACAGGATCTAAAGGGAATGGTTGTCCTGAGAAGGTGTGAGATTTCCCCATTCCCTGATGCTTCTGTTGAAACTTCAGGTAGGATAACACAATCTCATCATCTGCATTTTGTGTTTTCTCCAAGCTTTGGCTGCTGTCATCCAAATATGTGCTTGGAAGCTCTAAAACATCCCACTTATCTCCCTGATGGACACCTGCTCCCCTGAGATCTGTGCAACCTCAGATTCTCAATGGGAAAAATTAGCAGCTTTGCTCTATATGCCCCGAAGGAGGCTGCCTTTGTTAGGCACTGAACCAGAGTTTGAAATGTGGTTTTAGATGTCCTTCTGCCTTGAACGCCTCCGGCAGCCCCTGACACGTGTGCTGCGATCCTGCTCACTCAGCAGAGTGATTTGCTCCACTGAAAATGAGCCTGAAAGTTGATAAGAGCCCCTCGTTAGGCCTGAAATAGCCTCCTGCAGTGTGGGACCGTCTGAAATAGGTATCATGTGAAGAGGAGCAGTCACAGCATAGCAGAAAGGAAACTGAGATCATGCCTGTGCTTTGCTCCAACCAAAGGCGCACTGCCTGCTTGGAAGTGTTGCTTTGCTCATTTAAACGTCATTTAGGACAGCAACATTTTGTGTTTCTTGTTCCTGGTACAAGATTGCAGTACCAAAATATATATATATACATAAATAAAGTGGAGAGACATGGAAGAGAGAAGAAACTAGGGTGAGAATTGCACTGGAAAAGGTGCAGTGTGTGCCATCTGGATACTGAGTAGTGGACAGGATTCCAACCTTTATGAGAGCCACAGGAAAAGGGCAGAGGTTTATCTTCAGTTCCCTTTAGCTGGGCGAGATCCAGCACTCCTGGTGTGAATCCTGATGCCTTGAGAGAGGGAGGAGGAACCAACCCTTCCTTCTGACCTCCCCAGGTACCTATGGGGAGCACAGCTGATGGGATAGTAACCATGATGTCTTTCTGCCAGGGTTTTCTCAGCACTCGCCATAAAACTGCTCTCTCCTTGGTCACTTTGTGTGGAGCACTCGAGCACACTTCAGTGTCAATCAAATCTGTCTGAAAGTATATTTCTCTGCTATAGAACATAATATCATCCTTCTGGCATCGCTCCATGAGAATATTAAAAATAGCTTACTGAGTTACTCTGTGAAAATCACTAGTACAATGAGACTTCTGAGTCTTATTTCATTAATGAAGGAGATCCAGTGCTGTGCTTTAATGTGATACTTCTGTAAATCAATAAAGAATATTTTTAGAAAAATGCAATCCTATTATTCAGAGATATTTTTGTATGATGAAGTTAGAAAAGAGTCCTTACTACCACGACTTTCATCCATCTCAGTAAGCTATTTGCATCTGAAAACTCCAGCGCTGCTTAGATAACATAACACTTCTGTGCTTGCGATGTCATCTGCTTTGCCAGTTTATCACACTGCTGTTCGTTCAGCACAGGGGAGAATCTGTTTGGCAAAGCAGCACTCAGAGCTAAGTCATGTCCTGATCCTTTGCAGCAGAAACCATGATCTTACCCAGGGCTCCTGGCTCCTCCTGAACAGAGACTGCGATGTGACCAGGCTAAGACAGCGTTCCCAACCTGTCTGCAGTCTCAGATGCTCAGCACAAACCTACTGGGTCTGCGGGCACCTCAGATAGATGTGGGCTGGTCCCACCGGCTGAGGGCAGGGGGTACTCCCTCCAGCCAGAGGAACGTGGAAAAACAGAGCAGCCTCCCACCGCTCCCTCACCCGGTGCTTAGTGAAGCAGGACTTTTCTCAACCAGGAGCAAGACGCAATGTTTAATGGCCTCAGTGGGTATTTCTTCCATGGATTTGTCTAATTGCCTTTTGAGCCTGTGTGAAGGAGGTGATTTGCTACTTCCGCCGCGGCCTACTGCCAGGCGTAAATCACGGCGGTGCTGCCATGACAAGCAGAGCAGGGCGCATTCCTTGGTGCTGCCGTGAGCTGCACTCCCCGGAGAAACAGAGGGAGCTCTCGTTTGGTGTTGTTTACAAAGGCTGCCAGGATGGGCTGTGCTTTGAGGCAAGAAAGAGGGCTCTTGGAACGCCCGAGTCCCCAAGGGGCCTCTGGGCTGTCTGTAGGGATTCACCGCTGCTTTCTTTAAGGATCTCTGTGGGATGAAGGATGGCTCGTGCAGCAGGAGCGCAGATGAGCTGAGTGAAAGGGGTTCTCTTAGACAAGAAACAGCACTCAGCTGGTGAAGCTGTCTGGGAGGCAATGATATAAAACATTGCAGCATTGTCATAGGCCTAGAACTGAGCACTACACACCACAGTTCCTCACAACCATACGGGCATGCAAGGTACATCTGAAAGAAACCTGAAAACACTCTCCTGTCCAAAGCCAAAGCCAGATTTCCTTCAGCCATTCCTGGCAGTAGTCTGTCCATCTTCCTCTTAGGGAATTTCTTCGATGGAGATTCCAACTCTGAACAACTGTCCATTCAGTTCCTTCCTGAAGTGCAAGCCTACAACTTCTAGTCTTCCCCATCAGAGAAACAGAGAGCAAAATGCTTAGTTTCGTTACAGTAAGGGCAGTGAAGCAAAGAAAGAGGTTGCCCAGAGATGTGGTGTGTGCCCCAAACCTTTAAAGGTCAGGCTGGATCAAGCTCTAAGCACCTGATGAAGCTGTGCACATCCCTGCTCATTGCAGGGGAGCTGGACTAGAGGACTTTTAAAGGTCCCTTCCAACCCCAAGGATTCTATAATTCTGTGATTCTATTGCCTTTTCTACATCTAAAACTTACTAGGATTCCCCTCAGTTCAGATTTCTCCAAACTGACCTTCGATTTCATGGCCTTCCCTGGGAGACCTGAATTTCTGCATGACTTGCCTTCCCTTCAGACCCTTGGGCTCCCTTCATCAGGCTCACACTTCCCTCTGTGTGACATGCTGCAGGACGTGGAGCCTAAGCTGAGGGCATGCCCTGCAGAGTAGAGCAGGAGGCCTCAGTGACATGCACAGCCTGCACTGTGGTTGCCCAGTGCTCATCCTTTTCACACCTGCATTGCACCACGAGTGAACTTGACCCAATGCGATCCTGTTCTGCTTTGGCAGAGCAGCTGCACAGCATTTTGCCATATATGTTGTGTAGGTCATTCCTAAGTTAATCTCACTGCATTTATTTCTGTAAGCATCCTCACATCCTAAGTTGTTCTTAGAAGTCATTTCTAATTGTAATCTTGCTCTGCTCCCCTCTGAATTGCTCTTTTATTAAATAATTTTCCACTCCACTCTGTAGCACAGTCACACAGTCACATCACTCAATCATAACACGCAGGGCACTTTGTGGGATGTAGGGACGTGGTGAGATCCTTCTGCGTGTGCCTTTCTAAGCACTTTGCATCACCTTGAGCAATTTTATACAGATATGTTTTCTCAATCCACTTTTGAGAGTGTCACATCCATATCAACAGCCTTGTTAAAAAGAAGATGGATGGCATGTGCTGCTTCTTCCCTATCCACTAGTGCCACGGAAGGACTGGACCTGACCCATTCTCCAATGGGTCAATGACCCATTGAATGTTGTTTATTTCTTCTCCTTGATTTCTTTCAGTATTAGTTTGTTGGCTTGATTAGTAGTCCCAGAACTTTTCTGGAAATGGAAGTTATGCTGGCTGATCTATAAGTTCTTTTTTTCAAAAATAGAAATTTTGTTTACCATTTTTGAAAACAATAAAGACAATTATCTCTCTGCTCCAGCCTTGTGTCTTTAAAGATCTGTTCAAGTTGCCAGGACCTAATAATAGGTATGTAAATCAAAGCATCTTAAGCAAGAGGAAGGAAAGATACAGTTTCATGTCTCTGAGCTCTGCCAGGTCCTGCTGCCCCATCACAGAACACCAGGCAGTACTGGCAGTGCTGATACTGCTGACTCCCCAAGGCATGAGAGAACCCAGGAACATCTTTGCCTCCATCTGACCCAAGAACATAAGACTGGTTTCTCCTTCTTCCCAGAATAATTTTCTCTTCTCACTGCTACTGACACACAGCTTTCAACTCCTGCCTTGGGTATACTACAAACTTTGGGATAGATGAAGAGCAGAGGAAAGCAGAGGATTGCACTGCTCCTTCCCAATTGCCAACCTGCAGGCAGTGCCAGGCCTGCCCAGACCCCTCTCGGGCTGTAAGCAGAAGCACAGCAGCACACAGCTCTTCGATTGCATCTGCTTTCCTTCAGTGCCAGCCTCGCACATCCACCAACAGCCATCCATTTGCTGAGAACAGGCAAAAGCCATGAGGCAGTACAAGCAGCATCAGCTGGAGAGCTCACACCTGCATCAATTCCTGACACCCGGCATGAGACATAAGCCCACTTTGATTGCATCAACAAGCCAGCCCTGTTAAAATAATAGAGCATTATGGAAGCAGTGGGCACAGGTCAGTTTGTTAACCATATATAGCATGACCCACTACAGCTGACTGAGAACATTTTAATAACTTTGCATTTATTTCCATAAAATCAGAAGAAATCTACAGTTTAATCTGTAATTCACTCAGAAGAAAGAAAGAAAGAAAGAAAGAAAGAAAGAAAGAAAGAAAGAAAGAAAGAAAGAAAGAAAGAAAGAAAGAAAGAAAGAAAGAAAGAAAGAAAGAGAGAAAGAGAGAAAGAGAGAAAGAGAGAAAGAGAGAAAGAGAGAGAAAGAAAGAAAGAAAGAAAGAAAGAAAGAAAGAAAGAAAGAAAGAAAGAAAGAAAGAAAGAAAGAAAGAAAGAAAGAAAGAAAGAAAGAAAAAAGAGAAAGAAACCCAACAAGTTTGCTTCTTTGTGCCTTTTCAGAGTTTCACAGTTCATCATGTGTGATGTCTGACATGCAAAACAAATGGGAATGTTACCTTGCTCGGAACAAATCTTGTTTTCAGGTCTTAATTTCTTTCTTTCTTTGTTTTGCTTTAATAAGCTTTCCTGTCCCGTAAATTGAAGAATGCTGTCTTGGCAGCAATCTCTCTGCCTCTGCTTCTCACAGATGCTGTTCAGCCCCTTCTCTTTCTTCGCTTCCCTACCACTACCTGCGAGCTGCCCGCAGCTCCACCAGCCTTGCCCACACTTCAGCTCTGGTCAGCATGGTTATCTACAACTCTTCCAGCTTCCCATGTCTGTGCAATGGTCTGGAGGAGAGAACAGTGCATGGATGTGGCTGTGCTGAGTGGCGGAGGCCATGAGGAGGGAAGAAGAGATTGGAGAAGAGGTCAGAATGAGTGAAGCTTTGCGGAGCTCTAAGATCTGGCAGAGAGGCAAACAGCCTTTATCTTAATGATCTCGGAGGTCTATTCCTCCTTGGTTTTTGTCAGAGAAGCCTTTTCCTGCACTTTTCACCTGCTCCAGGCATTTCGACTTTCACTTGATCTAGGCTGCTGTGACTTTCCCTGCCATGTTTTATTTTCAGAATAATATGGTCTGTTTCTCCTTCACAGGAAAGCAGCAACGTTAGGTGAACCCCAGAGAAATGTAGCTGCATTTTGATGAGGTGTAGTAGTGCTCCTCCCTCCACATCCTTCAGTGGGAGAGCGAAGGGACCAGGAACCACTCATCCCGGGGTGCTGGTGTAGTGTTGTTGGAAGAATTAGGGCTGGAAAAATGATTTTTACTTTCCTCTTTGGCACAATTTCTCACACAGAGGGAGTCAGTGTGGTTCAGCTATAGCTATGGAGGGTGCAGGACCAGGAAACGCTGTCAGTAAGAACTGAGCTGTGGCCCTGAGTGCCCTCTCAGCCCCTTGGGAGTGTGTGCCAGCCCTGGTTATACCACTTCTGTTCTGCTTGTTTTCTCACAGTTCACAGACATTCCCCACCTGTGGGTTTGCTGTCTCTTTCCAACCAACATCCATCCCTGGGATGTCCTGACAGCCAGTCATAGTGTAGAGCAGCTGCAACACCTCACAAAATATCTGCACAAGCTTCTCTGTGCTCCCCACCACTCCTTCTCCCACAGAAAGTTCTCCCCACAAGTTTTGTGAGGTGTGAAAGGAAGGGCAGGGAAGGTAGGCATTTTATTTCTGCACAATGTCACATTGGTTGTATCACGGAATCACAGCATTGTTTAGATTGGAAGGGACCTCTGGAGGCCAAGCGGTACAATCCAGCAGAGCTTGCCAGACCAGGTAGCTCAGGACCATGTCCAGGTGGCTTTTCAAGTTCCTCAAGGAGAGACTCCACAACATCACTGGGCAACTAATTCCAGTGCTCCATCACACACACTGTTAGGAACTACCTGATGTTTCCTGATCTCTTGTGTTCCAGTTTGTGCCCATTGCTTCTTGTCCTGGCACTGGGCACCGATGCAAAGAGTCTGGCTCCATCTTCTTTGCATCCTCTCTCCAGGTATTTAGAGACATTGCTGAGATCCTCCTGAACTTTCTCTTATCCAGACTGAGCAGTCCCAGCTTTCTCAACCTCTCACAGGGTCGCTTTGTCACTTTGTCATCTTGGTAAACTTCCATTGGACTCTCTTCATTATCTCTGGGGGCCCAGAACTGGACTCAGCACTCTAGATGCAGCTTCACCAATTCTGAGTAGAGTGGAAGGATCATCTTGACTTACTGAGGACGCTTTGCCTAATATAGCCAAGGATATCATTAGCCTTAAAAGCAGCAAAGGTACATTGCTGACTTGTGTTCAGCCTTGTGTCTACAAGAATGGAGGAGAGGAGAGGAGAGGAGGAGAACTTTGTCCTGCAGCACAGGGATCTTCTACCCATGTGGAGAAGACCTACCAAGGAACCTGAGAAGTTGGTAACAGCATATTTCTGGATAACCTTTGTTCGTAGATGGACCAGTCCCAGCTGGCCTGAAGACAAGGCAGTGGGCAGTGGTTGTGTCTGTGACTTACTAGAGTCACAAATCCATGAACACAGTCTGCAAGCAAACCAGAAGGTGTGGAGGCAGGTTGTGGGTAGGGACGCTGGGGGAGGCCGAGGGGTGCAGGAGAGCTCCTCCTCCAGAAAAGCCCTGAGATGACAGAAATGGTTTGTTGAGTGCTATAAATCTGGGCAAAGGACCTTGGATTATTGCCATTATGGAAAAAAAAATATAAAGAATCCAGACAGTTTGTCCTGCTTCCTGAGGAGAAAGGGTAAGGGCAGCCAACAGCCCCTGAGCACAAGGTGGCCCCAGAGCTTTTGCATGTGGAACCCCAACAACCCATCTCCCCCTGAGGTTTAAGGGCTGTCAGGAGCCAGACCAGAGCAAGGCAATCAGAGGCCTTTGAAGAGGTTGGGCTCCTGTGCTTGAAGCAGCCTAAAGGACACAGCTGTCCTGCAAGCAGACACTGGGAGCCATGGGATACCCTGGCAGCCTACCAGTCACTAGTGCATCAAAATAATGTCTGGGTTTCCTTGTAAATTAATAAAAACTTTTGCATTTCCATGAAACATTTTAATGTCTATGAATCAGCATTTTCCAATAAAATTGTTTCGTCAGAAAATTCCCAGCGCGATGCAGGCCTGATAAGGCCCAGAGCATTGGCTGCAGCCCAAAAATGAGCCTCAGCAGTGGGGCAGTTGTGGAGTGTGATCCCTTCGGGCAGTGACAGTTGTGCCTGACCTTTCCTGCAGTGTGACTGTGTGCCCTGGGCATCTGAAACGTTATTTATAGATGGGAGTAGCAAGCAATATGAAGACAGTCTCCAGCAGGCCTGCTGGGCTGCGAGCTGCAGCTGGACCTGCAAGAGTTGCTTGGCAAGAAGTCTGCCCAGTGAAAAAGCCACTTTGCGGCAGCACGAATAGAAACCAACTCCCTTTTGGAGATAAAACATTCCTGCTGGGAGCTTTGTTCTGTGTACATACTTCTGTATGGCGCAGTGCAGTGCTGTGAGGTTACTGGTAGTGCTGATAGGTGCTTTGATTTCCTTCTCATGTTCGTTTCTCCGGTCTGTCGCCAGAAGAATATCTGTTACGGTATGAGGAGGCTCTGATTTCATTATGTCTGCAACTCTGTGTATATATATTTTCTTATACCCCAAACTGTAAGAATTGATGGGGGAAAATTGCTGTTGTGTGGCAAAGGCCTGCATTACAATGAAATCTGTTACTTTGATTTTGTGGGGAGCATAAAAGAATGAAATAAAGTGACTCTTACTCAGAGACATCTGCAGAGATTTCCTCTGTATTTTCCAGAGGCAATGCTGCCTGTATTGGCCCAGCGTACAGCAGCTGCCCGCAGGAGTCTGCCTGAGGCTGAGGGCAGAAAAGGCCATGCCATGGCACACTGCTGCTTCTCTTTGCTTCCAGAAAAATGAACCCCAAGCAGTTCCTCCTAAACACAGCATTCAAGGCTCCTTCTCGCTGCGAAGTTAGGGGTACTGTTCCCAGATCTTCCACTAGTTACTTGTGGCATAGCAAAGTCATTTTTTGTCTCTGTCCCTGACCTCATTTCTGTCATTACAATTCCCTCTGTCAATACAAGCTTCTGACACAGACAAATGGATATCTCCACTTGCATAAAGTACAACAAAGAAGTGAAACCAAGGTGTGGTTTCCATTCAAGTCACTTTAGGCACCTGCTGTGAAGCCTCTGTGGGCTGTGGTGGAGTCATAATCCCTGGAGGCCTTCTGGAAATGCTTAGATGTTGTACTGGAGTACATGGTTCAGTGGGAAATATTGGTGGTAGGTGGATGGTTGAACTGGATGATTTTAGAGGTCTTTTCTGATCTTGGAGATCCTATGATTCTATGATTCTATGGTGGGTCAACAGACAGGCTTTATTCCAAGCTAACACACAATGCTGGCGTAAGCCATAACCCACCTGATAGCTGCCACTGTGAATAAAGATGTGGTAGTAAACACAGCCAGAGAAGAAGGGACTTTTCTAATCCTTGTATTTCTGAGTAAGCAATCTGGAAAGATGAAAAAGAACCTCCTCAGAGTATGTCTTTCTATATCGTTACTACAGAGCCTCCATGCTGTCTATCTGGTCTTGTAGGATGGGACCACCAGAAGACATAGCTGAAGAAGCAGCCTCTCTGGGCCAAGGAATATCTCTCTGCAGAGGGATGTGGTGCACATGCTCTTGGGTCTGGTGAATCAGCTATTCCCGAGGTGCCAAGGCATCTTTTTTATTACTGTGTCATCTGAGACCAAATTGGAGAGGAGCAGAGAAGGAGCAGTTGGCCTAGAGATTTCAGTTCCATGGTGAGGGACTCTGATAGTCAGCTACCATTCAAAGATGGATCAGAAATCCCCTTGAGAAGTGGGTTGAACTGAACTTCTTGGTACTTCTAATACATAGTCAAAAGTATCATAATATCTTCACTCTCTTTTGACCTTTCCTGTCAAATGGAAAAGCAGCTATGGGCAATTGGTAGACATAGGTTTGTAGAGTATGAATTAGTGTTTTAGAATCCATAAAGTATCACGTTCTTATTCAAAGCTACATCTCAGCTTTCATCAAACATGGAAGCTGAACATCATTATGTAAAGACTGTTATGTATAATTGCGACTCAGAAAATAATAGGGTGGGATTATGTGTCCTTATAAGAAAATTCTTAACAAACAGGGAACAAAGCCTTCATTCCATTTTTTAATGTCAGAGACAGTACAGAGAAAGATTTACATCACTGTGGTTTAATGTAATGCTATGACAATATGTAGATTAAGGGATTTGCTTCAGAGAGACATTTGTTTGCATACGTGCACTCTGAGTCCCCTTTAGTAAAGAGAAATATTTATTCTGACAGCACATATTGTGTTTCCAAGACAGACTGATTCAAGTTTTCATTCAGCAATGGAGAGTCAGTGCAGATGATTAGTTTAAACAATACAGATAGACTTTCATTCTATAATTTGTACTTCTGCTCATGCAAGTCAGCAGTGAGAAGTTTAAAATAAATCAAAATTACAATTCCTTCAGTTTAACAATATTTTTGTTTGATACCTGGCAACCACTGGCAACCAATTTTGATAGGACAAGGGGGAATGGTTTTAAACTGAGACAGGGGAGATTCAGAATGAATGTCAGGAGAACATTTTTTCATTCAGAGGGTGGTGATGCACTGGAACAGGTTGCACAGAGAGGTTGTGGATGCCCCATCCCTGCAGGCATTCAAGGCAAAGCTGGATGTGGCTCTGGGCAGCCTGGTCTAGTGGTTGGTGAGCCTACCCACAGTAGGGGTTAGAATGAGATGATCTTTGAGGTCCTTTTCAACCCAGACCATTTTATGATTCTATGATTCTATGAACCACCTTGCTATGCATGGCTATTGCAGCAGTGCCTCCTGACAGCCATCTCTGAAAAGCTCAAGAGTAAGAATGTAGAAGGGGGTTTAAACTCATAGCATGTTCCCCAGATAAGTACCCCAAGCACTGAGCAAAACCTTCCAAGTAAGTGCACAGTGAAGAGAAATTGCTGCTGCTCCTACGTACCTGTCCCTTTCTAATCGTACTGTTAAACATCTGTGGCCACTGTTAACCTTCCAGGTATCACCAGGTATCACCTGGAAGGTCAGAAGGAACAAACAGGAGCCCCAGTGGAGCAGTACTGCCTTGCTCATGTTAGCTATAACGGTGCAGGGAGTGGATTTCAGTTGCCAGAGCAGGTCCAGGACCTCTGGCTGATACTGAGCCTGTTAATCACTGAGCTGCCGCCCCCAGCAGCCCTAGTCTTGCACTCTTTGGGAAACTCAGCACAGCAAACACAGTCATTTTTTCCCTCCTCTACTGCACGAGAGTGGGAGACTGCACCCAAATCCCCCTGTGGTGTCTTGGAGAAGTGCCACTGGTCACTGCAAATGTACCCTTTTGTTGAGACAGTCCTGTAGTGTGAGCAGCAGCTGTAGCCCCTGCGGTGTGCGGGGGAAGAAGGGAGAACAGCACTTTGGCAATTGCTTTTCCCTTTTCAGATCCTTCTATCTCCCCTTTGCAACGACACTGAAGAACAGCAAGCTGCTCTTGGTGTGACTTATAGAATAATCATTTATGTCATGCTGAATAGCATTTAGCACTTGTGAAAGAAAGGATTGGTTATAGCTAAGCTGACGTGGCCAATGTCTGTTAACACTCTGTGTGCTGGAAGGCATCCCTTCTTGACCGAGATCCAGAAGATCCTGTAGCCAATGACATAGGCAAAGGAGACTGTGGGAAGTATTACTGGAATTGATAACTTCCATTAATTCTTTTTCATCTTTCAGGTTTCTTTAAAAGCTGCGCAGTGCCCCTTCAGTTTTTTTGGGTTTTTTTTTTTTTGGTCTCTAACCTTTTTGCTGCTGTTTCTTACTCATGTCTTTCAACTCAGCATTTATTATTTAATAAGGAAACATAACTTCCTCATACTCAAGCTCGTAGGCTCCATAATTTCAGAAATATTACCCTCTGCAGTGTTCTTTCTCCACTCCTCTGGAGTCAATGACAGGCCCTAGCTATCTGATTCTAGCAAAACAAAACAAATATGCTAGCCCAGTGATATTCTGACCATATATAGGCCTAAATAGCCTTTTGGAAAATATGGTGGATATCTGCGATCAGTGCAGAGCAATTAGATACCATAGCCATTGTGAAACAACTGTCTTACTAGTAATTTATTGGGCAGATAAACTGTTTTCTGTGTGTGGATGTCAGCTTCAGGACCACCTTCTGCTCAGAAGATGCAGTGGGTTCAGTCATACGGAGGATCTGAAAGGGAGGATGCAGAGCTCAGAGCAGTAATGTGAGCCTACTGAATCTCAGAAATGCAGTGTCCTGAAGGAGAGGGAGCCACTGAATGTGCATATTGCTCTCACTGATGCTGCTTTCTGAAAGTGCTTTGAGTAATCTTCACTTTGCAGTTTTCTACTACCCTATAAACAAGCAGTGCTACAAACTGCACTTCCCTGCTTTGCAGTGGTAGAACCAGACTACAGCTACCTGTGATAGATGTCAGGGCTGCTATTCCAGGGCATACCACTTGGCTCCTGAGAATGCAAGTGTCAGGCTCCTGTTGCCTTTATTTTTGGAGAAGCTATATCTCCCTTAGCAACTCTAGGGCCAGCGCATGGCTCATGGGGGAGCACAGAGCAGGCAGCAGCTCATGGACCTATCACCACTCTTTGCACCCACAGTCCAATTCAGCTGGATTTGTCAAGACGCATGATTTTATTAAATCTTGTAATCATGGATGTACAGGAAAGAGACAGAGAACTCAGAAAGCTCAGCTACAGGTTTCACCGCTGTTTTGTTGTAACGTATGCAAAGTGTATGGCTGACAATAGCTGGTGGGGTGAAAAGGGGCTGGAGCAGAGGCTGAAGGCCAGGTATGGTGGGAGCAGTGCAGGCAGTGAAAGTGAAGGCTGAGCTGCAGACCTGCCTTTTCTTTCTAAATTCACTTGTTGCTAAGAATAACCTGCCTGCACAATGTCCTGCAGTGTGCTCCAGCGTACGGGGCATTTTGGTCTGACAAACACAAACTAATAGAGCAAAGTTATTACCACATGAACATGAGGATTGAAAACATGTGTTGAGTGATTAAAGGCAAAGGCCTGATGACAGGCCCATACGGAGATGGTGCATCGTGGGGGGAGACTCGCTGCTTGGGAAATGCCATATTTTACCATTGAGTTCATTATTATTTGCCATAAGGAAAACAACAAAGGTTGACTCCAGCAAAAACTCCAGCTCCGATCCTATCGCTGCCTACAAGATGTTTGCTTTGGAAACACCTCGCTGGGGTTTCTGTGAGTCTGCTGCTCTGTGTATGCTGTCTCATGGACAGTTTAGGATTTCGCTCTGCCTGGATTTGGACGGCATCCCAGGAGTGTAGTCGCTATCAGAAATCCAGGCTGGAAAAAGCGTGCATTGTGGAAGATCAGCCACCACACGATGTTCCTGCAGTGCCTGTGTGCTGGGCAGGTCAGCCCTGTGCTGCTCAAGCTGTGCTGCAGGTGCTGACTGAAGCCTACAGGCACTGCTGCTGTCAGCAGCTCTGCACACAGGGTCGTCAGGGAGAGCTGCACGGAAGTTTTGGTGCAGTGTATGTTTATGATAAATCACTTTCTGCTTGTCTGTTTACAACACTGTCTATCCTGAATGTTTGTAAGGTAATAGCAGATAGTTCAACCTGACAACAAAATTTTCCTGTGAAAAAATAACCACACAGCTTTGTTGGTCATATTTTTGGATGAGATGTTAACCAGAACTATGGGGCCAAACTCCTTATCCTGAACACTGCAAACTGAAGGACAGGAGCAGATCAGTCACAGTGCAGAAAGTCTGCTGATCTCTGTGACAGTGACCAGCATATCTGTGACTCACTGCAACATACCTGCATCAGATCTGCATCTGGCAGTCCTTAACAGTCACTGTCTGTGTCAGTGTTCCATCAGTGTGTTCCATCAGGAGCTGGTACTTAAAACCCAGTTGGATTAAATATTTCAGTCCCTGAGCACACACTGGTGTCCAGGCAGCACCACTTTGGGTGGGAGCAGGAATACACAGGATTACACCTGAGCACAAGAGAACCCTCACTGCTGCTGCCTCTGCAGCAACAATGGGACGTCAGAAGAGCTCACAGAAGCACTGACACCATTCAGATTTCAGAAGTCTTTCCCAAGTTGAAGCATTCTGTAGGAAAGCTTTCAGTGCCTGCAAATTCCTGTTTTGCTGCAGATTTGCCTGTGCTGTGTTGCTGCTGCTGTTCTGCCACTGCCACTCTGCTGTTCGGGTGCAGAGTTTGTGTCAGGTGCAGTCTCATCACACTTGCATTGCAAGAAGCTCTCAGTGGTGGGTGGGAAGGGCTTGTTCAGAGCTGTGCTTGGGTGTACGGACACCTTCTTGGCAATTAATCAATTGCTGTTAATTGCTATGGAGTGGAATATGAGAAATTCTGTCTCTGGTCTGTTAATTATTATCTCAATTCACTTTTAAATGTTTTGTTTTTTACTAAAATTTAATTGCTTGAAGTTTCATAAGTGCAAAGGTTGCTAAACACTGTTGGAGTGAATTAGTTTTCAGACTTGAGAGACATCATGTTACAATCTCTATCTGGCTAATATTTTTACACAGATATAGAGCTTGGAACACAAACACACACACACACGGACATTTTTTTTATAAATTTCTGGCAAGCACTATTAACCTGCACCCTTTCCTTGACCTCTGTTTTTCCATCTAAGCGGCTGTGCTAGCAGATGGGAGAGGCAGGCACAGGGCCTGGGAATGACCTACCAGAGGTGGAAGAACAAGACAAGTGACTGGGAGGGACCTTTCTGCTTCTTGAGTTCACATCCTGATCTTACAAGCCCGTTCCTCATAAAGTAGTCCATTTGATTCAGGACATTTACTAAGTCCCTCTGGTTTCCTTTGTCCTTCCTTTCAGGGCTAAGGCTGTAGTACAGCATGGGTCATTTTTGATGAGTGTGTTTTTCACAGTCCCTGTGATCCTGAGACATTTCCAGTGAGTTTCCATCTGTCTCCTACTGGGCAGCTGCAGACAGCCCTGCTGCAAGTTGGGCAGACTCTGGTGTCCGTGGTCACACAGCCATGGTGCAAATGTACATCCTAGTTTGGTGTTGTCTGTGCTGTATAGTGATAGAAATACAGAAAACAGACATTTCTTGGGCCTCTTAGTTTAGTAAGGGCTCTGCTTGCTCTCTACAGCATCCTTCAACAGGTGGAAAACCAACTGGATGTTGTTCTGCATGCACAACTGCTCATGCACCTCCTCTAGATAAATGCCTACAAATTAAGACTGAATGTTTGTGGCAGCTGAGAGGCCCAGGAAATGGTGGAAATGGGGTCAGAGACAGTAAGAGACGTGCAAAAATAGGGGCAAACTTGCCCTGCCCTTCACAGAAGGGCCCAGAGCAGGGGGTGGCTGTGAAGAAGAGAGCTCTGCCAGAGCACTATGCATATGTCCCCAGCAAGCAGGCATGGCTGTGCATGAGGCAGGTAGCAGCTTCAGGGGCTGGGCAGCTGCCTAGGCAGTCCTGCTACCCCTTGCAAGAGGAGGGGATGCTGCTCAGCCTGGAGGTGGTTGCTGTGGAGAGTCTCCAGGTTTGACCTCAAGTTGCTACTTGCTGAGGTTGGTAGGGACCTCTGCAGCCATCTGCTCCAACACATGCTCAAGAAGGGACACCCATGTCCAGATGATTTCTGGAGATCCTCGTGAAGGGAGGCTCCATATGCACTCTGGGCAACCTGTTCTCAGTCACCCGCAGTGGCTGCATGCAACCCTGTCACCTGATCCAAGGGGACACCAAGCTGTCACTCCTGCTACAGCTGTCAGAGTCCACATGGATTGTACAGTGTAACCACAGCATACACCTTGCCCTCCCTGAGAGCGGAATCTGTTTGTCCAGTGCTTTGGAAGCAGCAGCATGTTTGTTTGAGCATCACATCCCCTTCCTCCTCTGCTTGACCTGCAGAAAGGTTGGCAGATTCCACAGGCACATACAGGCAGCTGCCAGCCAAGCTCTTCCCCAGCACAGGCATTTCAACAGGGCAGAGTTGCCTACCCTGCCTGCCTTGACATGCACCCATCCATGGCTTAAACATGTGAAACTCTCTTTCAGCCTGTCTGTGCTGGAATATATAAAACTGCTTTCAGTCTCATGGTATTAATAATCCCTCGGATGTCTTTGTTTAAAGTATTGCAGTGGGAAGTGCTATTTTAAGGCTCCATTGAGTCAGGCGGAATGTGAAACCTCCTCCCGCTGGACACTTCACACTTGGTGCTTATCTGCATGCACGCTGGTATTTTGTCTAATACAATGTGGAGATTAGTTCTCCTCGTAATTTCACTTTCACAATTTACATTTCATGTGTTTGCAGCAGCCACAACAGTCTGTATGAGATCGTGTCCGTATGTTCCTGGTGTGTCATATAGGTTTAGTGGTAGGACTGTGCGCTGGGAGGCACCAAGGGTGCGGTCCTGCGGGGTGCTGGCTGGGCAAGCTGCTCCTGGGGCCATCAGGAAAGCTCAGCTTGCTAACAATCCGTAAGTAGCTATGAACAGTGTTTGGCTCTTTAGCGGGCGATAACAGTCAGCTGACTCGTCGCATGTTCAGAAAGCATTTCTGTTTTTGAAGTGCCCCTGAATCGCACTCGCTCAGCAAGTTGGCTAAATAGCAGGCAGAGAGGTTCTGCTGCAAACATTCCTGCTCTGGGATTGCTGTATGCATCCAGAACATCAGAGCTGGACACAGCTGAGACCAGCACAGGGAGCAGTTTTCCTTACTTTGTCTGTCATGTCTTATTGTGACTGTGGATTGAAACTCATGTCCGAAACCCAAGGAATTGGAAACCCTTTAGCTAGGAAAATCAGGAGGGTGTGAATGTCATTGCTGGAAAAGGAAATATTTCTTTTAAGATTGCAGCAGAAGCCCAGAATAAAACTCCTGCCCAGAGAGTGGTCCTGGCTTTCCTTGGCAAAAAACAGGTTCGTTCCTGCTGGGAACAAACAGCAGGGGGAAGAGAGGTGGGCTACCAGAAAAAGTGGGTTTTGAGTGCAAAATTATTTGCATAATATGAACATAATATGAATATCAAGAAAAACTTCTTAATATGAAGGACGAAAAGATATTGGAAGTCTAACAAAATAATGGCAGAAGGCTGTGGTTCAAGAAGTACCTAGAACCCTTTCAATTCCTTGTTCTGGCGTTGCAGGGGTTATAGCAACAGTGTAGCTTGACCAGCTCAGGTTTTGCATGGTGGCAGCCAGGACCAAGACTGACAAGAACACGGGAAGTTTCAGCTCTGTTGGATTTTTCTCTTATTTGAAAGAAAGTTCATTTCACCACAGCCCACCTACTGGAGCACATCTAGATCTAGATCTGAGGTGCTTACCAAGCTTGCACAGGGGCAAGCAGGTTCCTCTTCCTTTTCATTTATCTGATTTTTGTTCCACTGACCAAAACTCTTCTAGCAGGTGGGTGCCCTCCAGTCACATACTGGTTGACTCCTTTGTCAGTAGCTGGGACGGTCCTCCTCCTCTTCTTGAAACGCTTGAAAATTCTCTGCTCTGCTTGTCTCCTTGAGATCTTGGTTTGTGGGTATTCCAGATGACAGCTTCCCAGGAGCAATCTCAGAGGAGAGACAGAAGGAGTCTCCACTGATAATCAGGGGCATCCAAATAGGTGTCCTGAGATTGGACCCAACTTGGCATGCAACACAGATTTGTATCCTGTTGCCCAGGCCCTTGGTTTCTCACTTTGGATTCGCACTAGATTGGTGAGCTGAGGTTACTGTGGCTGGATGAACCTTTTTGGATGGGACCATGCCAGAGGATTGCCCCATTAGGTCTAGTTCTCCAGAAGGTTTGGGAAAGGGACTTTTTTCAAGGCAAGCTCAGATATTACAAGTAACATTTGCTGGATTGTTGTCACACACACATTTTCTGATTTGCATGAAATATTTCATGTGGTTTCCAATATGTCCTTTCCTGTAGCAAGTTCGATTGAAGTAAGGCAGAAAGTGCCCAAGTCAGAGACAGGAACTTCCTCCCATGTGGAAATGTCCTGGTCCAGGTGTCAGCCCTGTTCTCCAGGGTCCGTGTGCCGCAGAAGCATGGGGATACCCTGGGAAGGAGCCGTGTGATCCCCACTGCAGAGGGCATCTGAGGCTCTGTAAAGGGACAATCTGATGGGAGCGTCCTTCTGCAAAGAAAAATAAGCGTGTTTTGGAGAGGTGAAATTTGCTGAGCATCAGCTTCTAGGGCTTAGCAATACACGTTACTGCTGGATATCAACAAAACATGTTATTGCTTTATCCTTTGTAACCTTGTTTATAAATAGCTCAATCTCTGTTTTACCCTTAACTCTGAAAGGATGAAGTTGATTTATTATTGTTCTTTCAGCTGTGGCTAATAATAACGTGTGAACTCCATGCAAAGCTGATCGCTGTACCAGGGACTCTGTTGTAGTGAAATCAGTGAATCCAAATACAGGGGAAATGGGAATATGCCAGAGGTGTTGCCAAGACGTTTTGTACACCATAGAGAGGGCTAACCGAGGGCCAGGAACATCTTTGTTTAAAGCCTCTGGTCTCCTCTGGCAGGTAGCAGCTGGTACCTCTCTTCTCTTAAGTGGCACAGGGAGCTTGAAATGATTTACAAGGCAGAAACAAGAACATGCCAGCAACACTTTTGAAACACATTTTTTTCCTCTAAATCATTTTCAAGTATTTTTCTGTAGAAGCTGGAGCCCTGCTGAGGAGCACTGGCCTGTGTTTCTCCCGTTTATGGTACCCCACACGCAGTCAGTAAATGCCCCTGCTTGTCGGCCCTGTAGTTCGCTTGCTGCCTTTGGAGCAGTGTGATCCCTGCTTCTGGCCTGGCAGGGCTTCCAAACTTGCAGGGTTTCACATCCTGCCCCTCAGCCATCACGCTCTTGTTGCAGACAAGTGCCTTCAGTTCTTTCCTGGAAGCTCCTTAACTCAGACCCTGCTGGAAAAATCAGCAAGATGGAGAGGACTGTGTTAAAACAAAATGGGGGAAACAACAATCAAATCCTCCTAGCATGACATGGAAGGAAAATTAATACTTAAAATGCATCTATGATGTAATGGGGCTTAAAATAGTCTGTATCCTGGAAAAAAGTGATTAACTGCTTAAGACAAACTAATGAAAAAGGTCGCTTGGACAATACTCGCAAAGCACTCCCTGTACTGCATCACAGACTTATCGGTTCTGTTTGACGGGGACTCACACATGATCCCAGGCACTTATCTCTGTTTTATACTTTATGAAAAATTGATTGACTCCTTTTGCCCAAGAATTTGCATTAAATAAGAAATAAAACATTGTTTATGGGCAACTTTGTCTTCCCGTAATCAGCAAGGGCCAGTTTTATAAGAACAGGGCATCAGCTCTTAATACTGCAAAGTACCTGTATATTTGACATGGCAAAGTGAACTCTTCTGTTATTATCTCAGCTGGATCAGGTCCTAAAGTTAAACAGAAACAGCAGCGAACATTTTCCATTCTTTCTGCCCATATCCAGCTTCCCGCATTGTCTGGCACAGATTGCATCCTGCCTAGGTAGCCTCAGTCCTCCCAGTATGCAGACTAGAGTGGGTGGAGCAGAGATCCCCACCCCTTGCCACCCCCGAGGTGCACTGAAATAGCTGAGCTTTTGTGCAGAAGGGAGTCTGTGGCAGGCTGTGGGGTGCCACACTGCCCCTGAGTGTGCTCCTACATGCTTACTGTACAATGCCATACAAGACAGACCTAGTGTTCCCATGGTAGTCGCTGAGATGCATAGCAGGAGTCAAGGATCATGATCCATGAAGGTGTCCTAACGTGCTTGCCCTGCTCTCATCTCCTTCCATCTGCTACTGACCATTGCCAAACACTGGATCCTTGGCTAGATGGGCTGTGGTCATGCAGAAAGGCTGCCCTTATGTTCCCCTTCTGATGGCCATGTCTGGAGTTAAAGGCTCTGCCATCTTCCAGAGTAGACATAGTTCAGAGACAACTCCTGAGTTGGCTACCTGCTGCACCTAGGAGCCCATGAAAATGGAGCTCCATCCTGAACAGGTCTTTCTCTGTTGTGTTGTCCTTTACCTTGATTTCCTTCTCCTGTCCTGGGTAATAATGGTGTGCTGAGCAGCCCCAATGAAAGGACCTGGGAATTTGTGGAGGATGCCGGGGTGAATAGTGCCTGGTGTCACACCCTCATTACAGACAAGGCAAAAGGAGGACACTGCCTGCCTCTGCTCGTTAGTACTGAGACCACACCAGGAGGACTATGTTCTGTGCTGGGTACATGAGCGTGTATGTGAGAAAGTGAAGACAGTGCTGGAGCAGATGGCTTGTGGAGCAAGGTGGTCTTGTTTCATCTGGTAAAAAGGCAGCTCAAGGAATCTAACTGCAGCCAGCATCCATTTCAAGGGTGGCTACAGAGGTGACTGTATCAAACTTCTCACAGGAGCGAGAGACAGCATAGTGGGTGCCAAAACCATTCATGGTAGGAAGTTCAGAGAGGACGTCACTGAATTCTCCAACAAGAAGAAATCACAGCACTAGAATAGGTCACACAGAGAGGCCGTGAGATCTCAATCCCTGGAAGTTCTGAGGACTTAACAAGACGAGCCATGACCTGACGTGGCTGTGCTGCAACGTGGGACAAGTTTGGATGACAGGCACTGAAGGTCCCTTCCTGCTGCCAGACCACTGGTTCTGTGCTTCTTTTCTCTGTTATATTTCAGGAATGCTGTTGTAACCGTTGTATAGAGAGGGTATGATATAAGGGATGCTCCATTTTTGAACATTTTTCATTCTGTAAAGGAAGGATTTTACAGTCAGCAAAACTTCCCCCCAGACCACAACCACTTCTCTCCACTGAAGTTGTGCATTCATGTGATCTCCTCAATGATTTCACTGCTTTTCAGCAATGCCTCGTAGCTACAGGGTGGAAATGCTCCTTGACCTCCTCTGGGGCAAAGTATGTGCTCCACACCAGAGAGATGGAGTCTATTTAATTTATCTCAAAACAAGACATATATTCCCTGAGAGCTGGGAAAACAACCTCTGAAAGGGATGTTACACAGTCCTGCTTCCTGAAGAAGGTTTTACTTTTTCTAAATAAAATGTGATAAAGCCTTCAAAATTTCTGCAGTATAACTCAAATGCTTACGTGCAGCTGCAGCCAGTGCCAGGCAGGAAGAAGTGTTAGTTCTCACACTTCTAGAAGCTGCACCGTACAAATTCAGGCAGCATTTCAGGCAGCATTTTCAGACATCTATGTTTTAAGCTAAAATGTATGAGAAATGAATTTGATTCTTCAGGTACTTACATGGGAGCAACACCAAGAATTATCCAAAGCTTGAGGCCATTCCAAAGCTAAAAGTTAAAAGCAATGTTAACACTTGCTCTGAGGGGTGCAGAGAAATGTCTGATAGCCATGTCATGCAGGCCGGTGGGTGCTGTCTCCATCAGCACCGTGTGGCGGTGGAGCCATGGGTGTGCAGCTGACACTGAGCTACCAGTGAGAAAAAAACATGCTCAGAAGTGGGGGTTCTCACCCACGCCTACCAACATCACCGTGATCTGCATGGATGATCAGCTTGTGCAGCACACCTATCCTGGTTTGTGCGAACACCATGCAGAGCTGCAGCTCGGCAGAAGGAGACAGCTGAAAGTATTGGGATACCATGACTGGAATCAACAACAGGCTGGGCAGCCTGGGCATGAAGACCCAGTGGAACATGTCACACTTTGTGATCATGTGAGTGGGCAAAGGAAATGTGACAGCAACATGTCCTACCATGAGCACTCTGGTAAGAAATTTCATGCTCCCAGAAGATGGCCTTGCCTGCAACTGTGCAGCCTTGATGGGGAAGAACTTTACTGCAGCCACAAGGGGAGAAAAAAAACACCCAAGACTGCACTGAGCTCACCTTTTGTTTACTGGGCTTTGCTGGCTGAGAACAACTCAGGAGCAAGAGGAGCAACTCAGAGCAAGCCTGCTGCTCCTCCTGTTCAGGTTCTGCCTGCTCCCACCGCTCTGCTCCTGCTTCTCAGGCCACCCCACAAGGGCCTGCAGCTGTCCTCCGTGCCCAAGCTGGGGCAGCATGCTCCCAGCAGCACCTGCCTGCTGCCTGCCCGTAGGACCCTGTGCCACAGTGTTCTGCAGCACCTTTCACTGATGATGAATTCCTCCAGAAGCAGAGAGAAAACAACCCAGAAACACTGTTACATATAAACCCCTCAATTATATAAAATCCTGCAAACATCAGATAAGACCATAACAGAGAAAAGGTCACAGCAACACCAGCTATGTCACGAATAGCAGCAACAAGTAGCAGCCAGCGCCTGAGTCAGGCTAAGGCTAGAAAGATGAAAAGATAGAAATGTTGTTGGCTTCAATCCTTTTGTAGCGAGTTCCAGATAGCTGTCAACTGCTGAACATTTGAACAACCAGGGCCTTCCAAAGGGAAATAACATCTTCGGAATGACCAGGCTCAAGAAAACACCATATCTTAGATGATGCATTGATGGGGAAAAATAAATTCAGAAGAGAATTTGGTGCTTTGCCGAGCAATGTCCCACAGATAAGCCTGTACCAGTTCTTCAGTCACGCACTAATGATCTTTGGTTCACTACATGTTATAAATCACTCTGATGGATACAGAAAGGGTAATAAATGAATAAATAAATAACAAACACTATGGATAGTGCTGGTCATAGAAAGATGAATTAATCATAAACACTGTTTTCAAAGGCTGTGACACGAATAAGCATTCCTTTGATATCAGCCATGCTCCTCTTCCCACCAACTTGTTCTCAAATAAACATCCCAGTAAATATTTGTCTCCTTGCTTCAGACTTGCAAATGAAACAAGAAAAGCCACATCCTCTCCTGGCCTGCAGGCAGCCATTCCCTCAGGCTGCTGCTGGAGTTCTGTCTGATTCACCACACCTCTTCAGTGAGCTGCTGGTTTGTCATCTCTGGACCAACCCCTTTTGGGGCTGATGGGGTAAAAGAAGTGCTTGGAGAAGGAGAGGTCCCAGACAGCTCTTTACATCTGCCCAGGGAGAGACTGTTGTCTGTAAGGATGATCTCAGGTGACTGGTTCGGGTGGAAAATGGTACTGGCAGCTTCATTGCTCTGCTGGCCACTGAACCTCCTGCATATTTTTTCCTTCTTTGATCTCAGCCCGTATTTTTCTTCTTTCAGTTCCCCCCAGTTTCTCACAGCTTTACCCACTGCAGCCATCTGCTCCTCTGGAGTGCTTGCTGCCTTCCGCCACTTACAATCTCTTCTATCATTGCTTCACTGCACTTTCCTCTCTAGAAGGTCTCCTAAGAAGTTTTGATGCACTTTCTGATGAAGTGCTTTCCACCCACACGAACCCAGCGCATGTCACTGAGGTTCCCTTACAGCCTAAGCCTTTGTTCCACTTTGCACCCTCACTCCTTCATGGCACCGTAGCACATCAGAACTGAAACCATGTTAGTGGCACTCTGTGATGCACTCCCCACTCCTCTGGGGATGGTGCCTCCAGGTCTGAACACGGCGTTGGCAGGGGGAGGTCACTCTGCCTTGCCTTGCCACGGCCCATCCGCTCCCCTGCCCAGCGTCAGTGCCATTCCCCAGGGCTGTGTGAGGCAGCAGAGAGCTCTGCTGGGATGCAGGGATCCCTGCTGGCCTCGGTGCAAGGCTGTCTAACAGTTTCATGGCTGATGCCAGAACCCTGTTTCCTCTTTCTGGTGCCATATCATTGCAAACTCCTATTTCATTCTCTGTCTGCTCTTCTTCCTAGGTGAAGCCCATTCATTATTTTTAACTGTATTCATAACTCTTCTTTATCTTCAAACCCTGCTGCTCCTCCTGCGCAGACCAATTACCTGACTGCATGCACTCTGCCTCCTGCTAGCTTGCCTGAGCACAAACCAGTTTGCTACTCCTCTCTCTGTTTTCTCATGCAGTATCGAGAGCCCTGAGGTGACATTTTTGGTGCATGGTTCTCCATCTGCACTCCCATTCCTCAGGATGCAGAGTCAGCCACTGGGCCAGCAGCCTGCCCTACAAACATTCATGTCAAAACATCTGCTTCTTGCAGCATGGCATGACCTTGGCCATCTCTCTCATGTATTTGTTCTGTTTGACCTCATGAATTCCCTGGTGGTTGTTGTGGCTGCTCTGCTGAGGCAGGATCCGCTGTCTGCCCTCCATAGTCCCACTCTTGGATGGGTACCGCACCTCAGACTCATCTTCAAGGTATTGTTTCCTGTTGGCTTCATCCTTACCAGATCTGAATCCTCAGTTCTCACATACCGAAGCCAATTACTGTCTCCAAGTCATTTGAGACTCTAGTCAGTTTTTTCTTCCTGAAAGCAATGGGATTTCAGGCAACCAGGAATGCTTTCTGCTGCTGTGGGTAATTGTTGATCAAACAATTTGGGATCCTCTGTTCACCTGGGGCTGTGAAGTCCTACATGAGTTGTGTCTTCTAGCAACAGCATGGAAAACATGCAATGGTCTCTGGGATAAACAAAGTTGGTTACCTCCTTGCATGCAGCATTCCCTCTGTTTGTTCTCCATGTCAGCATTGCCCTGAGCCTACAGAGATGGAGAGCAGCTAATGAGAGATTTTACTGACTAATATGAGGCACTCAGCAAGTCCTCAGCTTCCCCTGTTGCTCATTTTCCCTATACTGGAAGTAAAATGGGTGGCAAAAGAGCTGGAAGATGTTTTTAAATGTGGTTCTGGCCTGCACAAGTGACTTTATAATGTGGCTGTTGCTGTGTATTGTTTCTTAATAGGCCCCTCAATTAGTTCTGGTGAGTACAGCACAGTGGGAGAACTGGTTTTATCTCCCTGCCTCCAGCCTCGATTTTAGCTCAGCCAAAGAGGGCTGTCCACTGCTCTTTCCCAGCCTGGGGCTTGAGGGATCTTGAGGTAAAGAGACGCCTGAGGTAAAATCAGCACAACTGCAGGAAGAAGAGATGGAAGAGCAGATCCTGCACTCAGCAGCCTCAGCTGACAAACACAGCCGTCTTCACTAGCTGGCACCATAGCAGTCCAGGCTGCAGAAAACACGCTGGGCTCCTTCCAGATTAGATGCCACCATCACTAACAACGGACGTGCAGGACTTTGTGATGCTTGGTTTAAATCCCAGCCTCAGAGACGCCTGCACAGCCCCCTGGCCTTGCTGTGACTTATGAGACGCCTGGGCAGGAGCACTCAGTGTGACAGAGTGGCACATTCGTGGGTGTGGAAGAAGTTGGCTCCTGCCAGACAGTGAGGTTCTGCTTGGTGAATGCAGCAAACCCTTCAGCCTTCAGGCACAGCATGCCCCAGCACAGAGACCTAGGGCATGGCTGCGTGGCATGAAGACACTCAGCTGTGCAGAGGGCAAAACTGTGTTTCAAGAGACTGCTACAAGCGGGGTCTGCCCATCTCAATTACTGCAGCCTCAGCAGCTTTCACTCTGCCCATCCAGACCTGAGTTTCTAGACAACTGCATGTGATGGTCTGGGTTCCAGACTACACTTGTTCTATTTGCTGCCCTGGAGGCTGAAAGAAAACAACTCACCTCCTCTGTGTGACCCACATGTGCCTCTGCTGTGCTGTACAGCTCTCTAAACAAACTCACAACATGTAATGAAGCTGTCTCTTCACTCATCATTTTAATTCTGCCTGCAAAACAGCTTAGAGGAGGGGAATAAAGGGACATCCACAGTAGAGAACCATAGAGATTCATACGAAGTAAGACACTAATGTTTTCACACAGTGAAGTGGAAACTATTGCAGGTATTGAAATTTGTAAGTCTTCAGTCAAGATGGAAAGAACGCAGCTGAATTTAGGTCAGTCTGACAAGTAGATTTTTGAGTGGGTAATGCGTAGTGTTAAACACTCAAATTGCCTGTGCTGAGTTCAAACAGAAGGTCAGTGCAAAGCCATGGTCAGAAGCAACCAAAAGTGAGCTCACTCACACTGCTGCTGAGGCTAACACCGTGTCTGCCCATGGGCTTGTAAGCAGTTGGCACGATCTCACCTGCAGGGAGCAGCTGCCTCACCTCAGAGGCTGCTTTGAAGACAGGAATGGTGCGAGCAAAGGCATGAGAAACCCGAGAGGCAGAAGGTGTCCTGCCTGAGGACAGGATGTTTGACACGAGGTAGTGTGCAGAAACCCAAACCCGAGGGACTGCAGAGAAATGTCAGGGCACGCTGAGGTTCCCACTCCACTTTTTGCTGTCATCATTCAAACTCAAAGATGCATTCTATGAGCTTTAAAAGTAACATGTTAAAGATGGAGGAGAAACAAAGTGCTGTAAATGCAAACTGCATGGATTCTGAGCGTGTTATGCATTTGTGTGGGTAAGAAATCCCCTGTGAAAAGCTCAAGGGTCATTACCCAGCACTACTTTTCAAAAACAAAATAGGCACTTGAACAGTTTGCTTTTACTTTGGACGTTTTGTATTCTTTTCATCCAGCAAAGCCTGTGTGGGGGGTAGGTGCAGACTGTGCATTCTGCTCTGGACAGATACAAGGAGGCTGAGCTTCTAAGAAGCTTTCTGCATGCCATGGGCTGCTGAGCACTTGGAAGAAGTGATGTAGTGGTATGTCTGTCTTTTGGGGATGATGGACAGTGATAGCAGGAGATCTGGGAGCACTGAGTGTGTGGGTGTATGCATGAAGTGACTCGGGGTGAAATTTGCCTACCACAACTTGTGTCCTTGTTTCCCACCTCCTGGAAAGGCAGAGGACCTGTCTGCAGATCCTGTTGGTGGATCTTGGAAGAAGTAGATTATCCCCGGAATATTTTGCTGCTGGCATATCACTGTTTGCACGGCTGGGCAAGTCTGGAGGAACATAACACCTTCAGAGCTCTGCATTTGCTGCCTATTATACTCTTAGGTTTCCTTTTGGAAACTCTAATCTGCAAAGGGATTCTGACCTGTGGCAGAGCACTGAATCATAGTCTTGCAGCCCACAGTTAGCTCAGAGTCACTAGTTGGTTTCTGAGGTCCCCATTCAAAACCAGGATGGAGTGACCAGAAGGTTTGCATTCACATCAAGTGTGTGCAATTTGTCTGGCCTTCATTTACCCAGATGCCCTCACATTTCTTATATCACATGGATGTGTTCTCCTTGGCCCTGTTCTGTGATGGTCCCTGGAACCCAAGCACTGCCAAGGGGAACATCTACACTGGTACAGCTTCAGCCATGCCTTCCTCATGACTCTTGACTGTTTCAGTCTATGTTCAAAGGCACAAAGGTAAACATGATGGTGTACTCGTCAGTGTGAATCCCGTTCCAAATCAGCAGTTCAGGAGAGCACCCATCCTGCCACACGAGAGGTGGCTCCGCAGTACAGGAGGTACTGCCAAGTGCTTTTTTTGACTGTTCAGTCAAAACTTCCCTTTGCCTATTTTTCCATTGCTCCTGGGCACAGTATGTGCCTTCTTGGAGCACCCCAAATAACCCTCACTCGCTACCATTGAGTTATTGTTTCATTTAAATGATACTGGAAGCTCCTTCAGCCCCAGCCAGGGAGAAAGGCTCTCCCTCCTTGCCAGAGGACTATGTAATGCACCGGTTGCTGCCAGCTCTGCTCTGCGGCGGCCAGGAGAGAAGCAGGAGGGACATAATGTGCTTTCCACAAGGGAAGCCCGTCGTATCAAGGTCTGCTGGGGCTTGCTCTGCTCCTGGCATGGTTGCCTCTTCCAAACTGTACACAAATTGATAAAGTCAGACAGCTGGATGAAAGAGCATAAATACCCTAAACTTAAACATGCTATTGAGAAGCCGAAGGCAGGACATAAATAACTGCACTCTCACTTTCATGTTTATCACACAATTGCAACAGGACCATATTTGGAATAAATATTCCATTATTCGAATGCAACATATGATTGGAGTTTATCTGTTGTTATGTTTTGAATAAATAGAAAACTCATTTTTTCAGATATCCCCCTCTTCTCACTTTTCCCCAGACGAGGTGGAGCTCGGCAGTCCGGACACTGCTCGAGCTACATTTCATGTTTTCAAAAGCCTTGAGCCTTTCCCTGGAGCTGAGCTCACCACAGCCAGTTCCTGAGGCAGCCGGCAGGCAGGATCCGTGCCGGGAGCCCGTCCTTCTGCACATCAGTCCATCCCATCCTGCTGAGACACTGCTCCTCCTCTCCAGAGCCTCGCTAGGTAGGTGCTGTGGGAGGGGACACTGCGGTTTTCTTATGGCAGTTATGAGGGATCACAGCAAGGCTGTGGCAGGATAGGATTCTCCATCCAAAATGGGACAGAAAGTCTGGGGTCATCTCTCAGGGTTCCAGGGCTGGGTTTTCTGCCAGAGTTGCTGTGGGATATAGGAATGATGGATTAGACCCTTTGAGAGGTTTTTGCTCAACTGCGTGTCTGGAAGGTGCAAGCTGCCATCACTGGCCTCTTTTCCAGGGTCTGTAGTCCATAAAGGGGGACAGGATCTCACTGCCCCTCCTGGCCTTCCATGATGATGGCAGCTGTCTTCCTAGGATATGACTCTGCATCCTAGCAGTGGCAGCATCATAGCTGAGCTCCATAGCAAAGATCACACCAGGGACCTCCATCCTGTTCTGGATCCTCCAGATGCCTTCAAAGTCCCTGTCCCCATCTGCAGAGCATCTTGTACATTTGGGTGGATATCCTTGCAACTACTGCTGACACACATGGGGTCCTACCCCCAAAGAGAGAATGTTGTGCTGGAGCCGTGACTCTGCATGAGCTTTGTACTGGAAGAGGCTGCCCTTCCTCCTGCAGACCTTGCACCTGAGTGAAGGTTCCTTCAGGGCTCTGAAGCAAACAGACAGAATCTCATGAGTGGAGACACCTTTTTCTCAGCCTGAGTTGTAGGACAGGAAGGTGTTCAAGCTGTCTTCTGTCAAGTTATTCATCTGGAGTTACTCAAATGGGAGCTGCTGCGGTATGGAGTAACGCAGGATGAGCACCCAAAGGTCCTCAGAATCCACAGCAGAACAACAGCTCAGTGTTGGAGCACTGTTGTGTTCATACCCATGGTCTGTGTGTCAGGAACGGGCTCAGTGGGGATGGCACTCTTTCTTCAGGCACTCTGCTACTGCTGTACCATTGAGCTTGGCCAGTGACACCTTCCAGATGGTGAACAGCCTATTGGTTGCCCACAAGGACTGGCCAGAGCCCAGTGGCACTGGGACTGCACAGAGCCTTACCCAGATGCTGGTGTGGAAATTGTTTTACACTTTGAGTTTTAATACTGTCAAAATCAACAGGCACAGCCAGCCACAGTCAAGTGGCTGACATAAAAGATGCCTTCAAAAGCGTTAAAATGATGTAACAAAACAGAGGATCCATTGCTAGGATATCTTTACCCTAAAATCAGTGTTGCTACCCAAGGTTGTAATTACACACATTTGTAAGAAATCCAAATCTGTTAATGTGTAGAGGATGCACAGGCTTGTCTGTGCAAACACCATGAATATATATGGGGAGGCCTGGTGTTACCAGCACAAGGGTTGCTTGAAGACAGATATTCCCTGGTTAATACAGCTTATAGGCATTGTGGTAGCACAACTGACAGCCAAACAAAGTGCTAACGCAATGCTTACCTACTGCTGCTGTCCAGTGACCTGGTTCTCCCCAGTATAAAAAAGACAGGGATCTCTTGGAAAGAGTTCAGCGCAGGGCCACAAAGATGGTGAAGGGCCTGGAGGATCTCCCCTATGGAGAAAGGCTAAGTGAACTGGGTCTCTTTAGCCTTGAGAAAAGAAGACTGAGAGGGGACCTGATCCAGGTTTATAAATATCTGAGGTGTGGGTGACAAAGTGGTGAGGCCAGACTCTTTTCAGCAGTGTGTGGGGACAGGACAAGGGGAAATGGACAGAAACTGCAGCACAGGAGGTTCTGCATGAATGTGCGCAAGAACTTCTTTACGGTGAGGGTGACAGAGCAGTGGCACAGGCTGCCCAGGGGGGATGTGGAATCTCCTTCTCTGGAGATATTCAAGACCCGCCTGGATGCCTACCTGTGTGACCTGGTGTAGGGAACCTGCTTTGATAGGTGGGTTGGACTCGATGATCTCTTGAGGTCCCTTCCAACCCCTATGATTCTATGATTCAAGGATCTCAAGATTCACGTGAGCCACCTCCAAACTCCAGTGTGACAATGCTCCTCAGTTTTGTTCCAGCCCTTTACGCTTACCTTACATTGCTGCTGAAAGCAGTGTCACCTTGTCGGGACAACGTGGATTGGATCAGAGACTGTACCCAATGTTGTCTTTGCTAGAGAAACACAGTGTTGTGAAGTAGCATTTCCCATGACATTCCATCTATTTTCCCTTTCACTCTTAATAGATCAGATTTTGGCAGAGGACACTTCACTTAATTCCATTTACTTTTAAAAGCAAGAGTTCTGTGATTAATTTTCTTCTTTCTCTTGTCTCAGAAATGTTGGTCAACAGGGAGAATAATTAGCCTTTTGGACTAGATTTCCAACGTACACTGGAGTTCTGTGCCTCATCACATTGCCAACTGACTCCCAGGCATGGGCTCCACTTGAGAGGAAATGAAATCTAGGGGCATGACGTGTGGAAATTCACAATAACTCTGTCGCACGTTTTCACGAGAGCAAGCATACATGTGCACTCACCACTGCCAGTGCACTCATGCTCTGCTCTGCTCTGCTCTGCAGGCACCACTTGCCCCAGCCCTCAGCACCTGCACACCAGTGCAGCTTGCTGTCACACACCATTGCAGTGTTTCCTCCTGAACATTTTGGGCTTCATACAGATGGGTCTTGGGGTTCTTTCCAGAGCCCAAAGCATAAATCATCATCAATTCCTACACTTGCCTACCTCTTTCTCCTGCAGGGAGCACAAGTTATGCACATAGGAACCTTCCACAACCTTTTTTCACATCTTGCTTTCTACTGGTTCTGTAACTACACCCCAGTTTGCTTGGTGACTGGGAGCAGGGCAGGAACAAAAATCTGTTGCCCCTTCTCCCAAGTGCCACTGTACCTTTGCCCAATGGCCGCCTCCTCCAAGCAGAGGACACATGCCAGTGGGTACTACTGGATCGAGGAACAGTCCTCAATCTCAGTGCTGCTCTGCATGCGGGCTGTGATTCCTCTTTCCTGGGTTCACAGCAGCAGTCTGTTTATAACCATTAGAAACGTCCAGCTGCTCTTTTTACAGCCCCCATTTGCACCTCTTAACAGAAGCAATATGAAGAGGGACACAGTCAGGGTGGACAGAAAGGAATCAATCACTTCTTGTGATCTCCACTGCCCCAGGAAATGGTGCTCGGGTACAGCTTCTTCCTGAGTGTGACTCAGCCCCGCAGGTTCAGGCTGCTCCCAAAACACAGTGCTCCTCTGCTCAGCACGGCTAACTCAGAACAGCGAGTTGAATTTGTTGACACATCTCAGAAAGATCTCACTGATTAATGCGCTGAATCTCAAACACGGGCTAAGAGCATGAAATCTCTAACAGGGGTTTAGATCAGAGATAGTGTAATAATACACAGAACTCTTGGAAACATTTTCAAACCATGTAATGTCTATATTCTTAGTGTTCCTGACAGTGCTAATGGAACCAGCTAGTTGACAAGATCTCTTCTGTATTCAATTCCCGCATCACTTTTAAAAGCTCTTTTCATATAGCTGTGGGTTTTCCAGCTCCGTCTAAATCTTCCCTGCCTGCAGGAACCAGGGGTGTGGGCTGAAAGAGCCGCAGTCACTGCTCTGTGATGCGGATGCATGTTGCAGCTCAGAAGATGAGCAGAGGCATATTTCCTTGCTAGTGGCAGGGGGCAATCGGTTATATGGGAGGAGGGTAAGTGACATGGGCCAAGAGGAAGATGCAGATGTTGTTTCTCAGCTGTGGTGTCTGTGCTCTGCTTCTCAGCAGCGTGAAGAAGAGTATGGAGAAATGCTGTCTGAGTGTTCGAGGCAGGTTAGGGAATTCTTATCGCTCTGCCTCATCCTGCAGGGAAAGGAAACGAGAGAGCAGACTGTGCAGTGATTCATTAAATAGCTCTGCTCCCCCTGCCAGAGCCTTACATGGTGCACAGCTCACGCCTGGTGCCTTAATCCTTTGAAGATGCTGGGTCAGTTTTTCCTGTTCATCTGGCTCTGGCTGCACGCGCCTGCAACACACCAAGCTGCAGAGTCTTCCCGAGCTCCCCGAGGGGGGAAGGCAAGGTTTTAACTTCTGCTACTTATGTGCTTTGTGCCTCATGCTGTGTTTGTAAAGTGAGCAGTGAAGGCGGAGGTGGTGCCCCTGCCTCTTCCCACCACATGTGCCCATGCCATCCTGTTTACACTCAAGGATTCATGGCAGGCAGCACTGGGATTTTGTGCCAAAGCATTCAGGAATATTTTCCCTGGGTTGTGAGGCAGCAAGGGGGAAGGTTCCTGAGCCCCCCTCCGAGTTCTGGCACTGGTGCTGTTGAACGAGCTGGAAAAGGGCCCTTCCCAGCAAGAGCCAGGCATGCACACACAATGGCATGTGCTCTCAGGAGGGGATAGGTCCCCATCCAAACCCCACACGCAGCCAGCCCCACGGACCACGCCACCTTCACCTGGCCCATCTGTGGGTCTCCATTCTCACTGACTTTTTTCTCCTTTAGTTTCTTCCAGTCTTTGTCTGGCAACTGCCCTTGATGACAGAGGTCAGAGACCTGCATGCAATGCAGGAGCAGAACAGGGCTGCTCAGGAGCTTTCACAGCGTGAGGAGCAGCCTCCAGAGTTGGGCAAAATCAGCATCCCTGGCTCCAGTTGTGCCCCAGGTGTGTCAAGGCACTCTGTGTCAAGGCACCAGAGTCTTACCTGTGAGCTGAAGGCAACTGAAAGGAAGGGCAGCTGTCACTTCCTCTCGCAGCACTCAGTGCCACCAGCATGTGGGTGGCTGTGCCAGCCTAGCCTGGGGACGGCCTCAGTGCCTTGGTCTCCACCTCAGGAGCACCCATGGAAGGAGAAGGGGAAAGCAGGATGGGGACTGGAGGGTCCTCAGGGATACCTTGGGTACAGGTTGGATCTGCCTGAAGAAGGCATTGAATGACATAGTTGTCATAGGGCCAGCATAAAAACAGCAGTTCATAAATCCTGAGGCTACCTATGGACCTAGGGCAAAATGAGCCCCTCAGGTGGCGAGTTTCCTGCTCTTCTTTCAGAGAACAGTGTCTGAAGCTTTTCCCCCTCTTGAGAAATGTTGGCAACTTCAGAGAATGAAAACTAACCTTACTAAGCCCTACCAGACTGTAAAGCACATAAACAACAGTCTTCCCACTCCCTGCAGCATGGGTTTGGTGGTACACTGCAATGTTAGGTAACAGCCCAAGAGCATGATTTGATCCTGTTAGCTTCATTTTACAGCTCTGAATGCCTTTCAGACACTGCCCCATGCAGTCAAAGGTTCCCTGTGCTTCACTGCATCTCCTGGTGGCTCCTTGTCAGCAGGGCATGGTTAGGGTTAGGTTTTGCTACTTGAGATACTCCTGTCAAAAGCAATGCCAGGGTGCCCCAGGATGGATCCTCCCAGCTGTGACATGGAGCCCATGGGAGTCAAGGTCTGGAGAGGTGCATGCAGCTCTGGTTGACTGCTTCAGGAAAGTCGTGGCCAATGCTTTCTGTGCATACATCTGGGGTAGATAGCAGGGATTAGGAAGAGCTTTTCTTGTCTGTTTAAGCTACAGATCTTTGCTGGCAAAAGAACAAATGGGCATAAATAGATCACTATGAATTTTAATCTGGAAATGAGGAAATGCAGTCTGAAGGTCAGGAGAGAGACACCTTCCCTAGAAACAGTGGTGATCAACCACGTTGCTTTGAAGTTGCAGTTTTTCACTGGAGGTCTGTAGGATCAGCTTCAACAAGCTGCAGCTTGGTGGCTGCCTGTTTGGGCCAGCTGCCCAGTGCCAGGGACAATCTGCCTTGCACACAGGGGCAAACAGCTGGGCACAGAGAGCTGAGGGCAGCTGAGGCAGAAAGCTCCGGTTATCAGCCCTTGTAGAAGTTTATAATCACTGCAGAGTGATCTGTTTCTCATCCCCCAGGACATGCTGAAGTCCTGGTTTTTACTGGCTAGAGGTTTCTGGGTGGTGGGACAGAGGGACTCCTGCAGTGTGAGCATGCAGAGGGAGAGATTTTGCTGAGCACTCGCACTGTAGCTCTCTGTGCTTGGGTAATGACAAATGTTCCCTTGGGAGTTATCACCAACCAAATCTTTGTATCCCACAGTCCTGCACCGGTCTGTTTTAGGGCAGACAGCATGTGTCTGCCATGTACAACCGCTGCAGCTGCTCATCCCATAGGAGCCTGGCTGGGTACCAGCACTGCTATGCAGCCCCACAGTGACTCCTGGGTCTGCTTCCAGGTAAGGGGAAAGGGATGTTCAGAGGGTTCAGTTGGGTTGGGAGGGCAAAGCACAACACAAGTTAGCTCAGCAAATCCTTCCTGCCATGCACCCAGGGCAGAGAAGTTGCAGGAGCCCACTGAGCTGTGAACTGATGGAAATGAGGGTGTGTTTGTTACACATCAGTGCAGGGTAGTGACAGCTCCTCACATACTGAGCAGCTTTTAACCCCCTTTCCTGGTGAGACCGAGCAAGTCTCCTCACACAGGCACTTGGCAAGGGGGAGAGCAGAGACCCCACAGCCAGAGCTCAGCCTTCTCCCCAGGGCCCCCACCAGCATGCCCCTATTCATAAGCAAGGAGTTTAAACAAAAATCCTTTGACTTGGCTATTTGTTAGCATTCACATTGTGTGACTGATAGTTTAAATCATCTACTATTGTTTCTGTTCCCTAACTGGATGGCTTTTAAAGAAGAGACCCAAAAATACACTCTGGTAAGAAATATCAGATGAATACTCACTTGGGATGAAATCTGCATGCCTCTGCCATGCAAACACTTGCCCCAGCATGGAGCTGCTATGCACATGCTGACCAGAAACCCCTGTGTACCCAGAAATCCCATGAGCTGGGCGTCGTGCTGTGCTGAGCACATTGGTTGGCAAAGCTCCTGCTTGTTGCAGTGTGGCTGCCCCAGAGGCTACTGAGCAATGGCTCGGAGAGCACAGTGGGCAAAGTGCTCATCAAAGTCTGGCCTTAATGTCTGTGAGCTTCGCATTGTCTTCTGCGCACCTTGCAGAAAGGGCCACTTGAGGTCCTTGCTGTGAGCTGTACTGATTACAGTGTCCATGTCCTGTGGCATCTTCTCCACCTCTTTCCTGCAGGCTGTGAGGTGATCCACAGGTCCAGCAGAGCATTCATGGTCGTGGCTTCTGTCTGGGCGAGTCACATCCCTGGCTGTTAGCCATGAATAATGCCCAGTGTATGCCCTGTCTGTCACAGTGCATGCACATGAGGCACTCCTGTAAGCCACCTAAGGTGGAATGCAGAGCAGGCAAGTGGGATGCACTGCCTCCATACACCCTGGTTCTAATATCATCTGCAGCTGAGAAGCAACTCAGTACCCCATCCCTTCCACTCTGCCTATCACCTGGAGGGAGCAACAAGGGTGTGGAAGGACAATGCAGCCATGGGGCATCGACCTGCACCACAAAGCATGTTCCCTGCTCTCCTCACTCCTAGCCATCCCCATTTGAAAACATTGTAGGCTGTCTCTCCCCTCTGGAAACAGGAGGTGGTACCTGCTGCAGCTGCCTGAGTCCCTGTGGGGAAAGCTGGAAGCCAGATGCTGCTGCATAATCTCAGACGGGTGATAAATGTTTGTGTAGGATGAGGAGTTTGGAGCTCTGTTGGTGTGGATACAGTGCAGAGCTGCCCCCCATCTGATGCCAGGAGGAAGCACTGAGCTGGGCTCAGGCACTGCAGTTTCCAAGGAAGAGCTGTGTGAGTTCCTTGGAATGAGTGGGAAATCTCACTGAGGCAGGGGCAGGGAGACAGGGAGCGCAGCAACAGGTCTGACCTCACAGACCAAGAAACCAGGGGCAGCTCCACTGGCATATATATATAAGGCAAGAAACCTGTTACAAGGAGCATTCTAGGTGAGGATGGGATTCCTGACTACACACAGCTGTTACTGGTGGGGATGTCTCCTAATTCAAAAGCACTCTGACCTTGAGATAGACTTGACCCAAAGAATCATCTCTGAGAAGCCGCGTGTGAGCAGAGCAGATAAGCACGGAGTTAGTGGATGAACTGCTTGATGCTTCCTCCCCAGCTGCCTTGGAAATGGTAATAATATTTCTGCAAGGAAGGATTCAGGTGCCTGTTTCCTGATAAGTAGCCTGGGTACTTTTGTGTCAACAGCTTGGTTCTCATTAGCTTAGGGAAAGCTGGTTTGGCCATTAGCCCATAAGTGCCACTTCTCTCTGCTGGCTGCACTGACTTCAGCTTCCTCCTGTTGGCCACAACAGGCACTCACCCAGCTCCCATCTCAGGACTGGTGTCTGAAGCACTTTCAGGCCAGGCTGATCTCTCAGGTGGATCTCTCAGCTCTCAGCAGAGCAGGCTGAGCATTCTGGCTTAACCACAGACTGAATAATTGTAGCAGGGCAGTGCCAGGAGGTGAGTGTTGGTGTTTAGCGGGCACACGGGTGGTTCAGTTCCAGACTGAGGTCACTCCCACAAGTGATCAGTCACCTCTTCCTGCAGTCATCTCACTTGACCCGATATGATGGACTGTCCTATGCACAATTGCTTCTTTCTGAGAGGAGGCTGGTGGGACCCCAAATAAGAGCCCAGAGCTCAACTACACTTGAAGAAAAGAGACAGGATCTGTCCCGTGTCCAGCATCTCCTGCTGTCAGTTTATATAGGTAAGACAATGACATACAGATGAGCTGGAGGTGGTCCCACCCTGTGGGACTCCCTACCCCCTGCCTAGCACTGGTACCCTAAGGGTTGAGTGGGTTCTCTGTGGTTCCCTTTGCTGCACAACCTCTCTGAGCTAGCAGTATGAGCAGACAGCAGAAGATAACATGATCTGGTTCTAAGAAAATCAGGGAAATGCAAATATTTGTGAAATTAGAAGTAGCTACAAAAATATAGACAAATAAAAGTCATGATTAGGATTATAGTAAGAAACATATTCCAGAGCTGTTGCTGTGCCTTAGCTTGCTTGGGAAGCTGGCATCCTGGCCTTCCTCTTCCAGGGCTGGTTTTCCCCTGAGGGTTGCTTCAACCGTGTCTTTCTGTGTCTGCTGTCTGACATGTCCAGCCCTATTCCTGGACATAAAGGGCAGAGGGAGAATGAAGCGGAAACTTCCCAGTAACTGTGTCAACTCTTGTCTGAGCTTGAATGTCTCTTCCTGTTATCTTGTCCCATGTCAAGTCTTTCTTCATCCCCACAGCACTGTAGTTAAGGATGAATGTTATTCCCTCCCTCCTCTTGACAGAGCTTCTGGTACCTCATTTATTGTACACTTCTGAATACAGCAAGAAGCAAATGACCTGTCTATTGTGTGTGCACCTGGCACATCCTGTTGCATTCCCTTGGAAGCCCAGTGGCAGCAGAAGGAAGGGAGGATACTTGTCTTAATGATCAGATCCCTATAGAGGGAGGATCCTGTGCTATCTGGAGAGACAGAGATGCCACACAATAGCCTGGAATAGGAATGTGGGGGAGATAGTGGAGGTTTTTTCCTGTGGATCCTGAGCACTTCAGAGTGACAGTCACAATGTGTCATTTTAAAAGCAGATCTAAAGATGTCTCCAAGGCAGAGTGCAGTGGATCACTTATTGTTGCTTTCTGGATGCAGTGACAAGAACAGTATATGCAAGGTGCTACAAACTCAGTTCTACTGTAAGGGCTAGGAGTGTTCACCTCTTCTTTAGGCACCTGGCAGACAGTACTAGTGCCACATGCTGGGAAATGGCTGAGCAGCAGCTAGATGTGTGCCCTGGTTGTGCACATTCCTAATGCAGTGAGAATATAGGTGAGCTGTGCTTTTAATGGTTTGCCTACAGTGGTTTGGAACAGAGATGATGCTAATGTAATGAGATACATGTGTGCACAGCCCCACCTGCATAACGTTGCCCTGTAACTGATGGTCCTTAGCCCGGGAGCCTGACTGGGTACCACCACAAGTGCTTGGATGGGGGGAACACTGCGGTTTGACTTGGGGCAGTGGTACCTGCTGTGGGTAGTGTGTACATTTAGATAGGCACGCAGTGCTGAGTGCCATTTGCTGTCCATTTTGGGTAGGTGTTAAAGCCTAGTTTGCTCCTTCTCTTGGGGATATTTTCTAAAGAAGTTGACATCTGCAAGAGCAGTTGTCTCTCCTGTCATACTTGCTGGTACTCACTGGGGAAAAAAGCAAACAGCACAGTAACAGCACAGACTTACCACCCTTTACAGGAAACAGCTCAGTTTCCTTCTCCACAATAGAAGAAGGGCAGGAGATGACAACTGTGCATGACTGCAGGGCAAGCACCATGCCAAATCTGACATTGTAAGGAGCCCTGACAAGCTGTTGTCCAGAGCATGAGACCTCTGCTGTCGGGAGCTGGCTGTTCTCAGACATATGCTCCTGTGACAAAGTCCTTGGAGATATCGCTACTGCACCTCTAAGTAATGTGAAGTGTCATCTGCCATGGATCACGGTCCTTACGGTTCTCATAGACCTTTCCATAAGCTTTGAGATATTCAATGAAGTAAAAAAAAAAAAATGTGTTAGGCCAGGGACAAATGTTAAAGTAGGAAGAATTAATGGAAATGGTTGCAAATATTCGGAGCTAACCACAGCCATGAGGCGGTTGGTTCAACTAAACAGGAAGTTGTAAAACTGCACCAAAGTTTGATCTAGTCTACCAGGAAGCAGTTTTTTCCCCGTTTGAATAGAACAGATTCTTTTCAGTTTCTGAGGGGTATGAGAAGTGACCAGTTCTGGGCAAGATCCCTCAAGAACTGCCCTTCATCCACACAGAGGCTCCATACAGCCCTGCATCTGCACCTCACAATGACATTTATCCCCTGAGGACTTGATACTCAAGAGGTGACACCTGGGCGCTTGAAGCCTACTTTCCTTCTGTTGGGCTTCTTACTAATGTTCTGCACATCTCTATCTTTTCTGCAGTATTTGCGTTGTATTATTCTTTATTTTGTTGTTCCTTTTCTGCAGTCAAAATACATCGAAGCAATTGGTTTTGTTTTTCTTCTTTGTTGGTCTTTTTTTCCTGGAGAGGATTAAGTTCCTTTAATTCCTCTCATGTCAAGATGCAGACACTTTCACGAGCAGACAAAACCAAATCCCTTTCTTTTCAGATACAGAATTTTTCCTGGTCATTTGGTCTAGAGCTAAGAAGTGGTGTCAAATGTCCACCACAGCAAACCACAAGTGTCAGTGCTGTTCTCTGGTTGCTGAAGGCAACTATTGTATTCACCAATAAGCAGAGAATGAAGCAGAGCTTTGGGTACCATTCAGTCAATTTTCAACAATTCTGCACCACTTTTAGTCAGAATTTACTACTACTTTTTCAACACTATGAGAAGACCTTCTGGAGCACAACCTCCATCTGCAGAGTGCTGAGAGAATATTCCAACAATAGCATGCATAGAATGGGAGATGTAAAAGGACACAGATGACTTCTGGATCTTAAAGAACGAAAGTACACAATGTTGGCTATGCAGGACACAGAGGTGGGAATGAGGTGGGCAGCCAGGGAGGGGAGGAGAGGTGGGACATGCTTGCCATCTGGTGTTGCCAGAATTTGAAGCTGCCAGGTATGCACATACAGTCTTTACCATCATCTCTACTGTTTGCTCTTCTCACTATGGTAATGGTAAAGACTCTCCTGTAAGTCTTCATAGAAATACTGCTCTTTCCAAGCTGCAGTGGCTTGTTCCCACAGCCAGGCTGTCTTCCCATTGGAGCTCAGATGTGTTTGCTGTTCAAAAACATCACTCAGTCTAGTTGAGGGCAGCCCTCTTAATATATAATCTCCTCTTACTATAATTCTCTTAGTCCCTAATTTTCCCCCAGAAGAAAAAAAATATATATTCCTTTCTGGAAAACACTGGAATTGCAGAGATGGAGAGCATACTGTTGCAGTGGGGTCTGAGCAGCCTGCAGAGTGGAAGCAAGGTTCTGCCAGTGAGTCTGCTCACTGCCTACAGCAGCGCAGCACAGCGATCCTGCCAGCTTCCTCTGCAGCAGCAGCCCCTGCTCCTTGGCCCCCTGCACCATCCACAACAGGGAGACGATGTTTCATTGTGTCAAGTATTTACCATCCAGTTTAAAAAAAAAAACTGTCTAACTTTTCCTGATCTGTACCCCAGGGATTCACTTATCACATTCTTTAAGTGACTTTTTGTCACTTACTTGCACCTTTGTGCACACACACACACATACACACACACACAAATCAGAGCTAGTAATAAGTAGAACTATTCCTTCCAAAACAGAAACTCATTCTTGTCAAGATTCCCATCTATAAATATCCCTGAAAAGGACAGAAAAGTTTAGCTTGGCATAAAAAAGTGGGCACCATGAGGAATGTCAGTTTTTAGTGCTACTAGAATGGGCCCCACAATGGATGCATACCATGGACACATACATCCTGCCCAGAATACGTGTCTCTCCTGTGCCTGACTGTGTACCATGACTATAGATTGGACATGGCTAGTAAACAAAACCCTGTGGAGTGCTGCAGGGTGCTTCAAGCAATCTGACTGTCTGGGCACCAGAGTGCAAATTCCTGAAAAAAATGCCATCTACAATGAAGTGACAAAAACACAAGGCGTTTAGATGAGATCTGCACAGCCTCATGACAAGGGACACCCCTTATCCAGAGGCATTTATCACCTAAGTAAACCCTGTGTGGGAGGGGAAGAGGGCCAAGCAGTGACTTTCTGGAGTGGAACTTCCCTGGGCTGGTGGGTGACAAAGTCAGGTTCCCTGAGTGTCAGTGCCAATCACTGCTCTGACTCCTAAACTTGCTTCTTCTGCTTCTTGACTTGCACCACCATCCCAAGAGAGTGGTGGCCCTGCACCACCTGCAATCAGCTTGTTGAAGCTCCTTCTCTATCTCCCCTCAATAAGTCTTTCCTTTCCTCACAGCAGCCACCTGCACCATCGGGAGAATCAGCTCTCAATACATCGTCTCCTCTCTTCATTTCTGACCACAAGCCCTGAACTCTGCTGCTCCCACACCTGCAGGAGGCTTCAGGGCAGAGCCGACTTTTGTGTCTGTGTCTGTGCGGTGAAAGCAGCAGTTTCTGGAGAGTGTGGCTTCCAGGGATGTGCAGATAGATATCCCCCAGGTCAGCATTTGTTTTGGCAACACAAGTGCATCCACGCTATGGTGCTTTAGTTCTCCAAAGGAATCGCCACTTTCCCAAACCGCCACCTCAGGAACACATCAAGGATCAGAGAGCAGAAAGCTGAGAACACTGTTATTCCCTGCACACCAGGTGTTAAAAACCAGGGTCTGTGGTCTGTGATGGGAGAACAGCCCCTCCTCCATTATCATCAAGGCCCCTCTCACACAGACCCCATCTAGGGTGGATGCTGGGCATGGTGATAGCGAGGTCCTTAGGTCAGACGATTCCTGAATAAAGCCTCCTGTCTCAGCTCAAAATCCTTTCCCATTCTGTGTGTTTAAAACAATGCCTAAAGAGCCAAAGCACTCCGGGCAGGAGACACATTTGGCTAATCAGTCTGCGGCCCTCTGCTAAAAGCGCTGCTGACACCTGTCAGAGCGATAGCAGAGGTGGCTTCCCAGAGAGGCCTCTCCTTGAAACCCTCCGAGGTTCGGCAAGTAGGAGCCAGCCTCCCTCTGCCTTTATCTTCCAGCTGTGCTGAGAGGAACCTGAGGTGTGGGAAGGAGGCTTTATCTCTGTGAGTGACAAAATGGCTTGAGTAAATAAGCTACCGTCTCGGGGAAGGCCCCAGATGTATTTCTGGGGCATATTTGTATACCCGTAGTTCATGGAGGAGCTGGCTGGGAAGCACAAACCTTCCTCACACCCCACAGAGCACAACAGGACTGCCTGCACGCAGTGGCACACATCAGCCCTCCCTGCACAGCCCATAGCACAGGGCAGATGCTGTTCATGGCACTGCCCATAACGTAGCACATCTGGACCCCTAGTGAGAGCAGTCAGAGGAGGTGTGCCCCTCATCTTGGCCTAGGGCAGGAGGACAGTCTCACTCCAGTGTAGGCCACTTGGGACTGTGAGCAATCCCACAGATGTTTGTCACCTGAGGTGACGTGAGTGCCTGCAAGATGAGCCAGGCTCCCCCATGCAAACCCCTCCACAGTGTCCACACAACATTCACACAGCATCACTCTGACTGGGACAAGGAAACATTTCCCATATTTCCTTTCAGGCCCCAGCCACTCATATGCCTCTTTTTTCAGAAGTGAACCCCATGTCCCATCTGAATGGCAACAACTGTGCTGCATGCCAATGGATGGAGGCTTGGGCTGGCCTCCTTGCCATATTCTTCACACCAAGGGTGACAAATCTCAGCCCAGCAGAGCACAGCAGAGGACAGGCAGTGCCACAGCAGAGCAGCCATCTCCCTCCTTCAGCTCCCCCTCAGCTGTTTGCCTCCTTCTCCCATACGAGGGAAACTGGTGACCAGAGCCTGGGGTCAGGGCGGCACTCGGTGGAGCGGGCGGTCCTGCCCCGCTCTGATTATGTCATTGGAAGCCAGAAAGGAACCCAGGTTTTTCACATTTTTCCCCCAAATGTCATTTCCATTAGATCGTCTGTTTCAGCCAATTTAAGCTCTCAGCAGAATTCCCACCAAATTTTATATCAACTATTTTAGGGAAGGGTTTAAAAAAGTGAAAGAGTTTGACTAATTTTAAACCCAGCTTTCCCGGGGGACACTTAACAAAACATACAATGTCTAAAAACCTTTGCTGTTTTGAAGAGTTCAAAATAACATTCCAGAAGGGATCTTTAGAAAAATATTCCTTCACCGGTCCTTTTCCCGCTGCCAGTCTAGGCCGCCTTGCTCTAATGTACCACATTTGTTGTTCATTTAGTTATCAAATGGACATTAAAAATGAAATCTCAAATTAAAGGAAGTGTAACTCACCTGCCAACTTCCATTTTCAGAACATCTAGTGCATACTGAAGGGGCAGAGCCTATGCTCACTGGGAGCAGGGCTGAGCTTTCCCTGCTGCTGGTTCCACGCTGCTGTGCTCCTCAGGGCATGGGCTTCTGGGTGTCCACCCTCTCCCCTTCCCTAGCAGGAAATGGATGTGTTCAGAGATGCTTTATTAAAAAAAGACTAGAGAGGAGGCATTTATATCACTCTCGGTATTTCTTGCAGGTTATTGGTTGTTGGGTCTGGGGCTGTTGTCACCAGCTTGGTACAGGTTGCATGTTTGGTCAGTGACCTCTGAAGCTCCAGTAGAACTGCATGAATGCTCCAAGCAGCCAGACAACTTGCTCCCATCCATGATCACTTTACTGTCTCCTAGAAGAAAGCTTCCAGCATGCATTTTCTTAGAAGTAAATATAAAGTGCTGTCTCCAAACAAACCGAGTTCTCAGGACTAACCCTTTTTTGAAACTGTATATCAGACAGCAATGACAAAGGAAACAAAGGCTGTGGGTACATCCCATTGCAGATTCTTCAGATGAGGCTGTCACCTGTGTGTGTACTGGTGATGGCAGGTATTTGAAGCATTTTGCACTTGCATTGATTTGCCTGGTGATGACTGTTAGTGACGATATTAGATATTTTTGAAGGAAAATCTATTTTGTCTGTTTTATTCCTAGTTTTCAAAGTGTGGATGCCCTTCAAACTAAAGCAACTATTTCTTAAATTTGTTAAATTAAAAAAGAAACAAAAACTAAGATTTAATATATTCGAGTCAATGTAAGCCCTGAAAGTAATTACTAAAATATTAATAAGTAACTCAATATACTCATTACCTTATTTTTGTTAACGGTAGACAGTATTTCTTTTTGTCAACAGAGATATTTCAGATATATTGAAACATAGTGGGATACGTCTAGATCTCAAACATACAAACTATAAAAAGCTAAAGAAGATAAGAAAAGCAACTCACAAAAATAGCCTAAAATTAATACAGAGTGCAAGAATCTTTCATTGCTCCCTGGTACATTTAACATTTCCAGATGTGCCTGGATGACCAGATGGGGATCAGAGGTCTGCAGCTGTATGACGTGAGGCCCCTCTTTGAACAGAATAAGTAATAATGAATATCCCATGGCACATCCGCTTTTCTATCATACTCCCTGAATCCTAGAATCATAGAATCTTCATTGTTGGAAAAAACCTCCAGGATCACCTAGTCCAGCCACCCACCTACCACCAATATGAATAAGTACACGATATTTCATGAAGGAGACATCTTGCATTTCATCTTTCATGAACCTGTCTTTCCTGCAGACCCTTGTGAGGCAGTTTCATTTTCTAAACGTGGCTTCATACTGTTATCCCGTTGGTCCATCTGATCCTGTTTCCATCAGCACTGAACTGATGTAAACATTGTGGTGTTACCAAGAATCTCACTGTCTTTGTCAACCTTCACATTATTTTCTTGTGATTTTGGTCAGGAGAAAATGTCTTACAATCTGTGATGTTCTCCTGTAGGAGCTCTCTGCCACTACTTGGTTGCATTGCACAAAGGCTTGTCATACCTTGGATGTGAACAACCTCAACACATATAGTATTGCCTCACATAAAGACTTCAAGACGTCACCTTCTGGGACCTTTGCCAGGGAGGTCTGGATTTATTAGGCAGAATGGTAGCACTTAGTACAAGACACTCCAGGTGAATTTTCTAGTGGCTAAATTCAATGCACAATTTGACAGAGCCTCACCGTCCCATTGACTTCTGGTATACATGCCAGGATGGTATTTGCTGGGCCCACAGGAGTGCCTAGGACATGAAAGACATTCAAGACACAGTTAACCACTTTGGCTGAAGACATACTGACCTGTTTTCACTGACCAAGTTTATCTCCAGCAAGTTTATATCTTTTCACCAAGTTGATATCCACTTAGGCTTTCCCATTGCCATATGAAGACTGCCAATTTTGTCCTCACTGGAAAATATTGCCCAGGGAGCTGTGGGTGCCCATCCATGGAAGTGCCCTAGGCCAGGCTGGATTGGGCCCTGGAGAACCTGACCTGGTGGGAGGTCACCAGCCCATGGCAGGGGTTGGGGCTTTAAGGTCCCTTCCAATCCAAACCATTCTGTGATTTTATGATTCTATGACAGTGTCAAGCCCACAGAGGGACTCTGTCATTAGCAGTCAACACTTCACATAATTTAGGTTGTAACTGTGTAGTAAATATTAAACACTTTCCTCTGGCAATGATAAGATCAGGCTGAAGCAAAACCAGGAGTACCTCACACGGCCATAGAAAGATGATACCAGGTTATCCCAGCTAATGGAGTACAAGTTGGCAGTAGCTTCACATCTTAGTTCTGTTACATCACATCTTAAGACTGGCAGACTTCACACATTGTTTGTAAGCACCACAGCACTTTTAATATATCTACATTACCAGTTGGAATGGATTTTAGAAGAGGACTGAAGAAAAGGTGAGGAGAGGGCGGGCAGGGCTTGCTCCACTGTTCATCTCAGCTGCTTGTTTCCTTGGTTCATACCACCAGGTTTTCCTGACCCATTTTACTTGTTTTCTTACAGCATTACCCAATGCTGCTTGAATTCAGTTTCCACAACTTCAGACCTGCTCATTTTGCGCTATACCACAGCACTGCCTCCATTTCACCAGGAGTCTTTTTGGTCTTTATAACTCTCTCCACACTTATCTCCACACACTGTATGGTGACCTATCTTCCTCTCTGTCCATTAGTCTCCGCCACTTCTGATGGGTTTCTTCTCCTCTCACATCTGTTATCTGAAAGTCAGGATCTAGTCTCAGCTGTCATCTAGGCTTCCACTCTGCTTGATGGAAGGAGAATGTTTCCTCCAAAGGCCAGTTCCTCCCAGTCTGAGCTCAAGGCGCTAGATAAACAGAGCAGATGGCCCTCTGCCACCACCTGCTTTTGTCTTTCTCCTGTACAAAAGATCAAAAAGCTGACTTCTGCACCTAATTTGGAGACAGTCACATTGGGAAGGATGAGTATGGATGTCACAAAACAGAAGACCTAATACTTTGAGGAGAGCAGCCTCTGCATTTGGTGATGCCCAGAGCTGTTCCTAACCCCTGGGCAGCTCCCTCAGACCTGCCTAAAGACAGAAGGTTTCTCACAACCAGCACAGGTCAGGTGTGGACTTCTCACAGAGCCTCTTTCTTCTTATCCAGGGACGGGAGGCTCCAAAACTGTCTGCAGAACTTTCAAGGAAGAAAAGAAAATGTTCATTTCTAAAAGCAGATTTGTAGAAAATAGGATATTGTACAAAACAAGGACTAAGACCTCCTCTTGGTTCATTTTCCCTCAAAAGAGGCATGAAAATACTTCTTAGTGTCATGTGAGTAATTATTTTATTTCCATGGGTTTGTTTCGCATCTGCATTATTGCATTAGGTCTGTGTTTACACAGTATTTCAGAACCCTGTCCAAATAACTTCCCCTTTGTTTACTCGTCAACAGTAGGAAGCTCCCTGTTACCATCATTTTAGTGCTTTCTTATTGCAGAGGTATGGCTGCAAGGCCATGCAGCTAAGTGCTCTGAAGTGCCGCGATGTTCTGTCTCTAGCAGTGAGTCTATTTTTCATCATCCAGATGAAAAAAACCCAACATTATACTAAAGTGCTTCAAAGGGTATACTTAGCATTGCTATTTTCATAATCTTTAAAGTAGTAGGTAAGTATTAGGTTTACCCCAAACCTGTCCCAGTTTGACTTCTTGTTTATTTGGGTTTGATTATCTTGGAAGAAATTTTCTGGAAATCTTATGCTTCTAGTGTTGTGCTGTAACAAAGGTTTTGCGCAGACCATTCATCTCCAGACCCCTGTGATCTGCAGACCCTGGCACCTCAGTGCTCTGTGTTCTGCCCCAACTGGGAGAATGCCTAAGTCTCCATTGTTTGTAGCCTACACTGATTGAAGTATGAGGCTCAGTGCACAGGATTAACCCCCAGCTCCCCCAGCTTTATGGTCACCATCTGAGGAGGAGGTCACAGAGACCCTGAGGTGTGTTCCAGTTGGAGGATAAAATGGAAAGGGTTTTTTTGGGGGAAGGTGAGAACCTCCACTGAGGCCAGCCCTGTCCCAGCAGCAGACACTGAGCAGCTGCCTGCATGAGCACAGAGCTCCCTGCAGCGCCGATGTTTGCAGCAGGCGCTGCAGAATGGGGAGCCAAGGTGCAATACAGTAGCAGCCTGAAATCCTGTAAATAAACAAGAGGAGCAGCTCACAGCTCGCAGCGCCCTGCTCTCACCACAGGTTGCTCAGCAGTGCCAGTCTGCCTGCTGCAAGGGATGCAGTGCTCCACACAAAGCACAGCAGCACCCATCTCCCAGCAGCTCTGCTGGGCACAGACAGTGCCGTCGCCACATCTCGCAGTGCTCTGGAGGAAGCAGGGCCCTGCAGAAGTCACAGCTTCTCTGTTTTCAAGCATCGTGTGAGAGAGACGGGGCAAAAGAAAACAGGGACCTTCCAGGGCGTTCTTGAGATGGTGGGGGATCCCAGAGGGCTGGGAGTGGGGCTGGACCATATAGGCCAACGCGTGTATCCATGGGCTCCCATTCTGTCCTGAACAGCTGTGTGCATGCTCATGAATTCCTGCCAGACACCCTGGGCTGAAGGGATACTGAGGAATTTCTACACTGTGACAGGTCCAGGCTCAGGCATAAGGGGTGAGCAGCAGCAGCACAGGGAGCTGGCACCATCTGTGACAGGGCTTGCAGCTCCATAAGAGCAACAACCCAGGGAAGGCAAAGGGTATCCCATCCTGAACAGCTCAGGTGGGAGCAGCACCCATGAGTCCCTGTGCCTGAAGAATACCTCTGAGCCCAGAGGTCACCTGGGTGGGGACAGCTGGCAGTCCTGCCGGCAGGGTCCTCCAGGAATCTGACAATCAAAGTGAAATTTGGGATCCATCTGCACCCTCTTCCTTGGCCAAGGCAGGCAAGCAATGGCACAAGCTTCAGAGAAATAATGCATCTAATCCGCCTGAGTAATGCTAATGCAAGCCTCTTGATTAGTGTTTAGAAACCAGGCAAACAATTGATTTAAAATAATTGGTAAATTATGATTAAATAAAAACATTTATACAAAAGAGTTTGTCATTGATATGGTTAAATAAATATTTGTAGAAGTAACTTATACTTGGCCCCGTGCCTGGGCGATGAGCTCTCTTGGGCTGGCTGTGGTTTCATTTTAATAAAGACCAGAAGGCATTCCAGAAATACATAATGCTCCCAGCCCATCCGATGTATATCAGGGGCTCTAGCTCTGCTCACCACTACCCCAAACCCAGCTTTACACCACTGGGTAGATCCTGACATAGTCCCTTCCTCAAAGCACGCTCCTCACTTAGAGCTGGATTGCGGAGTGAGTGGCTGTGTTGGGAGAGCTTGGTGGGTAGGAGGAAGGGATGTGGATGGAAATGATCAGTTCGCTGCCAGTACCCTGTGTTGCTGCAGCAGAGGTAGCACTGGGTAAACTGCTTTGTAGTGAAACCTGAAAATTTCGAGCTGCTGCAGGACTTAGAATACAGCCCTTATCTTACCCTTCTGGTGGGAGATTTCCAAGTGCTTTGCTGAGGGGTTAGCCCCATTATCCACTGTTTAGAGATAAAGAAACAAAAAAGAGACTGTGACTTGCTCGAATTCCCACTGCAGAGGGAACAGCACCAGGTCACTCTGCTGGACATAGATGCTCAGACACCTCCTCCTTAGGTCTAAAGTCAGATGTTTTCTGCCATGTCTGACCACAGAGCCCCTCCCATGGGCTAACAGGGCTTGTGCAGCCCCTGCAGACACCCACGTGCTGCCCAGCATCACTCTGCAGCCACTCAGCATGTGGAGGTCAGAAGAAGCAGACAGCTGAGAGCTCCAGAGCTAACACACTCTCTGCCATTGCTTTACTCCCTCCCCATTTCCACCCATCCAGCAAGCCACCAGAGCTCAGGGCAGCCATGCAAGCACCTACCTGCACCCCAGCACCATCAGTGCACTGCTCAACCTGGCAGACGTGCTCGACAGCGTGTTGCTGTCCCTGTGCCACCTATCTGGTCACCTCCCCACACAAACTGGGCTTTGGACCCTTTTCTCCCCACCACCTCTGTCCCACCATGGCCCTGAGACATGTGGGCAGGGATGTGGGGAGCCACTCCCCGCGCTCTCTGCACATCCTGCTCTGTAAGCACAACAGGCAGAGTTATACAATCAAATATTTACGCTAGTAGAAAACATTTTACATAATCTTTAAACAGCTATGTCATGTCCCTATTTTCATTCTCTGATCTTTCTGTTTTGAATTGGGATTGGAGAATTTAGAGCATTTGCCGAGAAGTAAATATTATGATGAAAACATCAGACAGCTTCATAGTAGCGTTAGTAAAGTGCAGAAGTATTGTCAATTGCATAACATCTACCGGACCTTCATAAATTAAGAGACCTTGCTTGGATGTTTGTAGCATTGTGATAAATAGTTCACAGCTTGAATTCAAGCTGTCCGAACTGGGAAGAGCTCATGAGATCTCCACTCTGAATTCCTGCCCTCAGACTCTCTGAGGACACAGGGAAGTGAAAGACCAGCCACAATGACTGGCAATGGCAGATTGGCAGATTCAAGGCAGGCAGAAGGGAAGGAGTGGGCTGCATGGGCCCATCCGTGCTCCCAGCTCCCAGCTAAAGAAATCCCAAGCTCTGGGCCAAGCCTTCAGCTAAGACCAAGCTAGGATCATCCTTAGTTATTCCCCAGAGGCCACCTCTGCTTCACAGTGACAGAGACACAGCCAGTTTTCTAGCTCAAACTCCAAAAAGTACTGTCTGTCCCAGGTCGTGGACAGGAGTGTTCTATTGCCCTATGAGACCCACAGAAATCCTTCTGTTACTCTCAGGCATGCAATAGACAGTCATTTGTTTGCAGGTTCCAGGAGGTCATGCCCAGGAGCACAGCTGGAACTCTGTTGGAGCAGTCTCAGAGGAGGAGGTTCCAATCTGCCCAAAATTCAGGTGTCTGCAGTGGTCAGGGTCTCCGTCACTGGGACCCTTTAACAGGAATACCTGCCCCTCAGTCTCCCCATGGAGCTGCAGGGCATTAAAGAAAAGTAAAAAGCAAACCATGCTCGTGCTACCAGAGAGAATGGCATGCACAGACATGGCAGGGCACCAGCTCTGATGAAAAATCACCTGCATGGACGTTGCAAACTGCCTTTTACTTGACGTTACATCCAACCCCAAGCACTGTGGTGAATTTGGCATGCTGAATTCAGGAGCTGCTGGCACCACCACCAAGTGGCAGCAACACCCACAGTAGCTGGATTACACAAGCAAAATGGCAGGGTGCAGGTGGCGCAGACTGCAGGCTGCTTCTCAGGCACAGGACTGGCTGGCTGGCTGACTCTCCTGTCCAGTGCACCAGGCATAATGGAACCTCTGCACAAGAGTGAGATGGCAGGAGACAGAGCCCAGCCTTACCTGGCAGCGTAGCCCAGGCTAGATCTGGGGTATGTCACTGCTATGGCTGCTGCTCTGCTGCACTCAGACCTGCTGGGCTTATGCTGACCGTGGCACAGACACTGTGTCACACGCTGATACTCCGAGTCCCCAGGGAGATCATGCAGAAACATCATCTCCTTTTGGTGTTTTTCCCACAGAAGCAAATCTACATAGAAACAAACAATCTGCTTTAAAATAAATCAGTACCATAAACAATAGGGTGTGCTGGAAGATTAGAAGGGACTGCTTCCTGGTATCTGGTGAGCAACACAGCGCTGATATCCTTGTGGCTCTGGGGTGTGACTTCTCAGTTCAAAGGAATTCCCTACTGTGAGTAATTGATTCTGGTATTTAAGGCTCAGTCGTTCACTCACTGCAGTCAATAGGACATCATTACAGCAAAGGTGCCTATGGAAGTGCTGGAAACAGAAGAATGGGAGCAGTGCTGGGCTTAGTATTTGTGTACCTACTGACTTGTTTCATCTCCCAGTGACAAGTGACAGCATTGGCGGTGCCTGCTGTGCCCAGAGCTGAGCAGTGCTTGTGGTGCAGCACAGTGCCTGGTGCAAATGGGCTCACACACACAGAGGTTTGGGCAGTGTGAGCTCTGAAAACACGTGAACACTTGTGGAAGGTTATATGTTCTGTTCTTATGCTATCAAAGGTAGATAACCTCTGGGTAAATGGCTCAGTATCTGTGTCTGATCTTGGCTTCTGTGTATCCTCCTTGCCTCTGGTCTGAGCTTTACTGGGGACAGCATACCTCTGTTTCCTGAGGTAATCAGGGATACATGCAGACAGGCTGACTCTCCCATAATGACCAGCACAGGGGAGCACCAGCTCTGGATCATGAAGTCAGCAGCTGAGTCAGCTGTGGAGACAGGTCTTCTCCCTGAGATTGCATCATCTCCTAAGAAATGCGGACAGTGACCAGAGAGCTTGTGAGTTTTGGGGAAAGTCTTACTGAGCTGTTCCCCAGGGGAGAAATGGTGAGGAAGACTAGGAGGAGAGCACACTGGGTTTCAGCTAATTCTCAGAGAGGATGTCAGATGACGTCTGTGGGTTGTAGGTAGTTAAGAGGGATACCTGGTGGAGTGCATGAAGTGCCTTGCTTCTCCCTAAGCACATGCGCATCTTACCTATCTTGTTTATCTCACTGAGTAAGGGCAGAGTTCTTCCCTCATTTGGACTTGGTAGATTATGTAAAGCATTCCAAGGAGAGAGGAACAGCCATTGCAAGCATCAGCAGAATAAATGAGGAACGACGGTGGGCAGGGATAACATCTCCATGGACATCAGTATCCTGAGAACCGACTTCCCTAGCTGTGTATCTACGGAGCTGTTGAAGTAGCATCAGAAGAGATTTTAGAGGAAATACATCATGGGTCAACCAATGAGATCTCTTCTCAGAACCTTTAGCTCCAAATCTGTTTGCAGGAAGTGGAAGACCCTTCCAGGTGTGAATGACTCGTTAAAGATGGGAGTAAATGGTCCTTTTTCACACCAGTGTGGTGTCTGTGTGTCAACGGTTTACGGGCAGGTTCGGCCCGGTTCCGTGACGATTGGTGCGGGGGACCCACGGACCCACGCCCCAGGAAAGGGGAAGGGGGAAAGGGAAAAGGGAGATGGGCCTNGAGTGCCAAAAGAAGGTGTGCTGAGAGGGCCTCCTCAGCAGAAGCACCGTGGAAGAGGGCTGATGATTCAAAATGGCTAAAGCAGTCAGATGTAAATCTTCCTTTAAAGAAATGCAGAAGACTCTCTTTGTGCTGAATGTATAAAAGATAACACCAAATGAAATTAAACATCAATAAATGTAAATTATTCCTACAGCGGGGAAGTGGATCAACCTCTTTGTGCATCCCCACCCTCCTGAGCCCTGCATTAGCAGTTACAGATCAGGAAAGGGAGACTGGAGTCACTTCAGACTTAAGAAATGCTGACCCCATGACCGATGGTTGCCAAAGTGAGCACTACACTTGAATGCCCTTCTCAGGAGAGCACAGAGAGGTCTCCACCACTCAGCTCCAACACAACCTGGTTGGTCATTTGTACAGAGAGCACCAAAGTCATCTGGAAGAAACTTCTTGTTCAACCAGATTGTGACACTTCCAGATGAAATCATATGCACCAGACGAAGCATCTTGATTAGATACTTCATTTTTCATATTTTTTTTTCCACTTCAGTTTTAGTGTCATTCAGCAGAGTGCCCCCACAAAGAATGCTGGGATCTGGGAATTTAGGAGAAGGACAATGAGAGGCCAAAAACCCACAAACTAGTGAAAGCTCAAACAGTCTTGTCCATTCCTTCATGAGCTTGTAATGCCACGGAGGCAGGAGCAAAGCCATAGCAGCAGCAGCCAAGCACAGGTACTAGCCGTCAGGGCTGGCTTTCACATTCCTGATGAGTAATTGGAAGAATTAATCTAGCTGAACAGTTTCCGTACATCTAAGTAAAAAGCTTTATCCTAGTTGGCATAGTTACCACCTTATATACTTACCCACTGCACATGTTCAGAGTGACCCAGGCTCAAGGAGCCTTTGTTTTTGCATGACTCTCAGGCTGCTGTACTTGGGGAGTTTGGAGGTTTCACCCTCCATTTTCAGATCTGAAAACGAAGAATTTATTTTCTATCTGTCACTGTCTGGCCGTGCTCATCAGTTGAGCCAGGTAGCACGCAAATCTCTTGATCCTTCTGGGACTTGACTAAATAGTTTACTAGCTTCAAGTTTTGCCACCTCTGCTGCTAAAACATTAATAAACATGTTTGTCCCTTTCCCCTGTTGAACACTGCTCAACTTTTCTACTTCCTTTTCTTGAATATTCCAGCTTTTCACCCATCACAATACTTTGCTCTCTGCTTTGGAACAGTTCTGATTTTTCACCATACTCATACATGGGACCATGTGAAAAGGTTCCTGAAAGTCAAAAACTGAACATTCAGATTGGTTCTGTTTTACCCACTACTTCATATGCACCTCCAGACTGTCCTGAAAAATTACAGTATAGTCTCTCTCTATCCTATTTTATGAGTCCACGATAGGAAAAGAAGTACTTCATCTTTATTCACTGGGCAAGTCCAACCAATGGAGGGTGGAGAAATCATGTAGGACCTGCAGGCCCCAGAGGGAGTGGAGGTACCAGACTGGGGCTTTCAATTGCAGGGAGAATAAATCCTACAGGAATTTGCAGTGCAAAAGACTGCAGGAAGTTGTAGCTTGAGGCTATGGGTGTTGATAAGCCCTGTCTTGTCCTTGAGCTGCTCGTGATGTGGTTCTGTTCAATGGTGTCATTTGCTTCAGGGTGAAACACTACTCATCAGGAAATCTCCATCAGACAGGACATTTCAAATGTAGCGAACTAAGCATTAGGCAAGATTAGTAAAGAATAAACCTCCTGGCCAGATTGCTGGGCACTACATTAGGGCTCTGTTTTCTGACTCAAGCCTTGAAATTTATATGGAAGGAAGGAAGGAATTAGGAAGGAAGGAAGGAAGGAAGGAAGGAAGGAAGGAAGGAAGGAGGAAAAGGAAGGAAGGAGGGAGTGAAGGAGGGAAAGGGAGGGAGGAAAAAAGAACACCACCACATCTGAAGAAATTTTCAGGTGGGAGTTTATGCTCTAGAGGGATAGATTCCTGCCCAGGTGAGTGTCAAGTGTCCTCAGCTTGTAAAACTTGTGTTACAAGGGAAAATGTGCTGTCAGTTCAATTCTCTTACATTTACCTGAAGTGAACCAGACTTAGGCTTGGGGAAGGGGAGCCTCAAAGGGTCTGCACCACTTTACTTGGCGTGCCTACTGTAAGGTTTTCTTCTGTGAGAGAATGTTTGGTAGGTGGAGAAGCTTCCTGCGCTGCAGATACGTCCAGCTGGTAGCTGAGACCAGCCTCCTCAGTGTTGTGGTGCTCATCAGTAGCATAGGAAACTTGGATCATGATTCAAACCCTGCCTCTTTTCTTTGGAATTATTCTGAGTGCTTGCATGTAGGAGAATAAGAGGACTTGTCCTAAGCACCTGCAGCATACCTGAGCCACAGTTTGCAAACATGTCAAGAAGGCAATCCTATGGGCACAGCCACGTGCTGACAAAGGTGGGCACCGAGCAGTACAGCTCTGGCCATACCTGTACTACAGGAGGGAAATGGAGCTGAAACACTTCCAGTTTCTTCATGTGGCCCCTAGATCCCCAGACGGTTTGTGCAGCCCAGGGTACAGCCCACCTGCATGAGCCGGATGAGAGACTGCAGAGTGCAGCGGCACCTCCATTTCTGGGTGGCCACGTTCTCCTCCTCCTCCCTGATGGGGGGGGCACTGCCACCCACAGAGCTATGCCCAGCTGCCCTCTGCCCTGCTGACAGCCCTCCCTTGGGCTCAGGAGGAACCCGTAGCCCATGCAGTGCATAGAGGTCCGGGGCCCCATCCCGCACCATGCTGCAAAGAGTTAAGCCTTCGCTCTGTTGATATTTCCAAGCAGCTCCAAAAGTCCCCAAGACAGGGAGAGCCCTGATTGGCTGTGTACCGGCCGGTAGTAATTAGTATCAGATATCAAACTTCTGTCTTTGCTAAGACCCTTTCTGATAGTCGCTGCTCCCCGCTAGACGATGACATCAGCCAGGACACCCAGCTGCTGGTAGTAAACTCTGCGCGGGAGGAGGCTCCCGCTAGCGAAAAGTTAATTAGTTCAACACAGCACAGGGGGAGCAGTTGATTTCTGTGGAGGGTCAGTGCTGGATGGGACCAAATCTTTCAAAGCCACTTGCTGCTTCTTGCCAGCCAGCTGTAAAAGCACCCAGAGGGTCCAGGATTGCTGGATGAATCCTGAGCTGTGGCCAGCTTTTCTCTTTGGAGGAAGTTAATGGTTTAAGTGAGGGGCGTCTGGATCCGGTCCCCGAGACACCATGACACTCCTGGGGTCTGAGCACTCCTTGCTGATTCGGAGCAAGTTCAGATCAGGTAGGGGAAACCTCCAGATCTCTCTTAAAATTTCTCTCTCCGGCAAGCCGTAGCCACAGGCTGTTTTGCATTAAATGTTTGGAAGCAGCATGCGAGCAAAATATTCAGGGGGTCATAGTGCTGTCACGGCTTTGCTTTTACAGACGCTATTCTGCAAGTGGAGAAATTCATCTTCTGCTTCTTTTTTTTTTTTTCTTCTCATTTTTCATTGTCTTCAATTTATGTCTGTGGTTAATTTTTGGCAAAACTGCACTTCTCAGGTCCCCTGCCCTGACCCTACATTAAAGGATTTGGGCAGGAAGCCAGAAGGGCATCTGTGAAAAACAGCATACCCAGTGCTGTCTGTCCATCCCAGGTGCTCCCAGGATCTGTCTGTGGTAGCGGCGGTGGGGACAGGCCCGGCGCTCACTCTGACATGCGGGCAGCTGACTTTGTTCCATTAAAGTTGTGACTAATTGGAGAAAAATGAATTTGAAGAAATGCGTCATTTTTAGAAGTAAAAATAACAAATGGAACATGAAAAGTATTTAAAGTGACATCATCAGAGAAATAAAACCAGAGCCACACAATTGATTGCCACTCTCGGAGGGTTTGTGAGTAAAACATGTCTCAGTCGCATAGGTCAGGGGAAGCTCTGGTAAGGGGCTGCTCAGAGGACGCTCAGCGTGAGTGAAGGTGAGTGAAGGTGAACTATGGGACGGTCCCTTCTAAATCAGACCCTCTGCTGGATATTCATGCCTTTATTCACTGGCTGTATTTATAGTAAGTATGCTATGCTTCCGAACGGGTATCTTGTAATTTTTGTTAATGAATATAACATGCTGTAACACTGACAGTAATGCCTAAAGCTGTTCTGGAGGAGCTCGCTTTGGTCTCGGGGTGAAGTCCTCCCTGCAAAGTTATCAGTGGGGGCATTAGGACAAACCAGAAGCATGTGCCCTGGGCGATGCTGCGGGACAGGACGGGGCAGTCACGTCGGAATATGCACCCGGTCTGGCATGTCACCCGCGCCGTGTGTGTGTGTCTGCCTCCTTGTGTGTTGTAGATAATGAGATTGAAGATTTATGATACTGATGGTGGACATGAGTGGTGTTATCAGGATCTCTTAGATAGCTGGGTGGTCAACTTAAACTTTGTTTTCTCAGCAAATGCAAAGTTGGCAGTTGGTTGAAAACCCAAGAGCATGTGTTCAAACACGAGTGTCCTAGTTTGGCTGAATTATACAAAACTTGGGTCCTGGGCTTTGGTGTGGTTTCCATATCACTCTGATCTACATTTCTTTAGATTAAATCATTCCTTAGATTTTGTTGGTATATTATTGTACATTGCTGTTCATTTGAAAAAAATCTCTAACAATTTCTCCAGCAACTACAAAGCAACACTGCCACCTTTCTGAAGCAAGAAGGATGGGCTGTGTTGTATGTCCCTGCATTCTTTGCAAATGAACCAGTATTGTTTTTGAGGCTCATTTGTGCTTTATTTGTAAGCTGGCTTTATTATAGAACCAACAGTGGGATCTCTAAACATATTTTTCAAATGATTCTTCAGTAAAAGTAAACTTTGTGGGTCATTGCACCCATAAATTCTCATGCCTTTCAGCATTTCTGGGGCAGTCAATTTGTGGGGCATTCTTTGGTGCATGACTGATTCCCACAGCTGCCACTCCTCACTATTTCCTGGTGAAAGACAGGATTCCCATTTTTTGAGATTTCTCTGCCTATTTGTTATGGTCGAGTCAGGCTTGCCATGATCCCAGTGCTCAGCTGCCCTTTACTCTCCCCTCTGCTGCGGCCATGGGGGCACCAATGGATCAGTAATGCTGCTTTCTATTCATTTTCAGATTTTAGTAACGTGGAGAACTGCAAAAAGAAAGCCAGCCTAACATGGTTGAAGCCGTAAAATCTCTTTGATGTGAAACGTCTCTAAGGGACATTTTCCTATGCTGTCCTTCCTCCGTGAGCAGCCTCAGTAGCTGCATACCCAGCAGTGACAGCAGGAAGCGAGGAACCAGCCAGGGGGACACAAAGCTTTGTGATGCATCCTTGCTTTGGCAATGATCTTGCCCAGGCAGGTGTGAGGCTCTGCTAGATCCCCAGGTCTTGGCAAGATTAGCTGTGCTCTGTGACTCATGATAAGTCAGAATCCCTCTTGAAGGATTCCAGGCTAATATCAGTAAGGGCTGGGGTAAATTTTAATAACTATACTTCTGTTGTTTCTCCTTGGTTTGCATACAGTGAACAGCAGAAAGAGTTATTTGTGTGCTAAAGAGTGGTAGAAATATGTGACATACTTGCTGTTTCTTCATCCCAGAATCTCCTTAATATCGTGGCACACAGTCAGATAGTTGGGTACAGAGGTGGCAGAGAAGGTGCTGGTATGTGGGCATCCTACAGTGCTTTGAGGTTCTCTTGCTTCCACCTGGCTTCAGGAGCAGCACAGAAGAGGTCCAGGGAAGGCCAGGATGCTGGATTTTGTGGCTTTTCCACACAGTACCCTGTAATCCTCCTTCAGTACCACAGTGTTTCCTACCCTTCCCAGTGGTCCACAGAGAAGGACCAGCATAGCTGTGCCATGCTGAGAGGTGCAGCTCCCGCAGTGCAGGGCACAAGGAGCTGCTCCAGAGGAGTCAGAGCCAACCACCAGCATGTGGCAGGCCCTCAGGCTTCCTATCCCCTTCCTTGAGGATTTGTGTGCGTGTTTATTTCACCTATTTTGCCAAAGATAAATATACTGATCTGAGGTCATGCTGACAAATTTTTCAGGAATTATGATTCTTCAAGCCTGCCATGCTATCCAATGTGCTCCAGTTGTCAATGGGATTGTATTAAATCAACCAGAACATCAAAGAGCTGTTCCAGAAATACGTTTAACTCTTCCCAGAGACAATTATTTATGTGATCTTCTGCTTTGAATAAAACCAATTGAGTTCCAGCAGCAGAGAAGTGTTGTCATCAGATAGAGCAAACAAAGCTGGAAAGTGCAGACTTAACCTTACCTCTGACCTTCACTGTCCAGTGATAAGGAAAGAGAGTTTAGAAGGCCAACATCTGTATAACACCGGTAGTCCAGATAATCAGTGAAAAGTGGAAGTTTAACACTATAAACATGTCTCCATGTGGCATGACATGGGGTAATATCCATGCCTGGGTGAAGACACGTGGATGTGAATGTTCAAAGAGGACTTGCTTCCCTATATAGAGGAAATAATTAGAGCTTACACACCAGGCTTGGGCTAAGTTGGTCAAGATGGGAGATGAAATTATTCTGTCTGCCAATGGTGGAGAGAGGGATTTGGACCGAAATCTGCAGGTTGTGAAAGGCAGAATACAGAAGGTCTTGGTAGAGTGGTAGGCCAGACACAGTGGTAGAATCTTCATTTTCATTTTTCAAAGGAAATGTATATGTGTTTCCTTTTCAGTCAGGCACTCATACAAATCACAGCCAGTGCCCAACAAACCACGGCCTATCTGTAACTGATAACAGTTTTTTGATTTCATAAAGTTTTTGTGAAACACTGACTTGATGTAGATCAGTTTGGGCTTTATGTTATTATTCCAGCATCTTGTACCTTGGTATTTTAGCCATCAAACATCCGTTTCTCTGTCAGTTAGGCATGTTATAGCAAAGATAGAGCCATACCTCACTGTGCTCAAGGAGGAAAACGTACACGGTGCTCACAGGGAAGCTGAAGGTATCGTTCCAAGGAAGACTGATGACAGCATGTTCTCAGGAACAGGCAGGGGTTGGGCTGCGTGTTGTGGTGAACCAGCTGGTTGTTCTTTAGTGGTCACCTCTGCCTTTCTGGTGATACCTGTGCTCCTTGTCACTCAGATGTGGTCCTATGACTCTTTCAAGGCACTTGTGGGCCTGGATATTGCTTCTGAGATGCTGTTCTCACCAGCTGAGATTTCAATGTGGAGATGTTTGGCCTCCCAGCTAAGAGTGCTGGTGACTCCACATTCACCCGTTTACAGACAGCGTGGCAGGGCCTGGTGTTTCGTGTTTGCTCAGCTGCTGTTTCACATGCAGCTAAGTTGCTACTGCAGCTGTTGAAAACAGGAATCTCCCCTCCCCATCAGCCTATTCGGAACCCGCTGCCACCTCTCTGGTGTTCCAGCAGAGCAGTCCTCATCCTGCACCCCACTCAGCTGCATTCATGCTCCTTGGCCAGTTTGGGGGCCAAGGAGGACAGCAGTGAGCTGCTGTGGTGGTCAGCAGAGGAGATGGTGTCTTTGCTCTTGCTTTCATTGGTATCACTGCCACCTTCAGTTGCTGGTCAAAGTGCTTGTTCACGTCTCAGCCATGCAGATGGGCTGAACTGGCCCAGGAGCCTCAGGTGATTCAGGAAGCAACAGGCAACTGTTCAGCTGTGCCCTTTGCTAGCAGCACTGAGCTGTGTCAAAGAGGATGAGAGCACAGCAATTGCACTGATTGTGAATGCAGCTCCCAAACAAAGCTAAAGAACTGGTGCAGCCCAGGCAGGAAGCCAGCTTATGGGGATCGCACCTGTAAATGTGTAGGGGAGCTTGGAGGGTCTGCTAGAGATGGGTCCAGGAGCTCAGACAGATACCAGGATGAAGTGGCAGCCTTGCAGCCCCACTTGGGCAGCTGTGAGACTGACCTGAGCCCCAGGCAAGCCTGATGCAGCCTCAGGATTTCCAGGGAACCACCTGACATCCACAGAAGTGTTGGTGGGAAGGGACCTCTGGACTCCTTGCCTACTGCTGGCTGTGGTTTGTCAACCCATGTCTTCCACTGCATGAGCTCCGAGCCCACTGCGAAGTCCACCGTGTGCCTCCTGCCAGAGTGCTCTGCATGCTTTGGCAAGAGGGATGTTCTGATGCAGGTGATGAGGTCCCTGGCTCATTCCATCCTGACCGGCTGCTGAGCTAACATACGTTAACCTTCAGGGCTATGCAGTCAGATGGATCCCATGCCAAAGCATGCGGGGGATCCTGAGCTACAGGCAGGAAGGCCCCAACACGTGCAGGCTCAGGCCACAGAGGTGGGCGGTCACTGTAGACTGAAGCCAGGCCCGCCTGCTCCTGGGAAGGGTGATTTGAACATGGCTTCTCCAGTGCATCTCTAGTTCACTCAAGGTCCAAGCTGTACTTTTTGCTTCGTAAAGCTCTGAGGTCACCTCCTAGGGTGGAGGATGACTATTGCTAGCGAGTCACAGGCAGTGATCAATGCAGGGTCAGCAGAGCCAGCCATGACAGCCCCAGAGGGCTTCTCAACAACAATGACATAAGCCTTCTGCAGAGGATGCTTCTGAAAGCTGTGTCACTAAGTGGGACTTTGATATAGGACAGAAGAGACATATTTTTAACACAAAGGGATTGTGAGTAAAAGAACTGGTGTAGTTCTGACTTACCTTGCATTGTGTAGGAAGAGATTTCTCATCATGGGGTGTCATAGGAGTAAGCAGGGTTACTGAAAGCAATCTTTAAGAATATGAATATTCAGGGTAAAAAATCATTCCCTTATCTGGAAGGTGACAGCAGTCTCAAAGTGAGTCACAGGCTGCACTCAGAGCTCATGCCTCCAGACACACTGCAAAGGAAGAGCACAGGAATGTGGCTGGGGTCAGACATAGCTTCAGTGAATATGAAGTCCTCTTGAAGAAGCAGTTATGGGGAGGTTTGTAGGATGGTTCCAGAGGCTCTTCCAGTCTGGTTTTTAAGCATTATTAACTGCAAGAGAAATATGCAAGACTGAAAACGCAAGCTACGGTTCTCAAATGGAGGCTGCTGGAGGTAGTGGCTGCTTTTCCTCTTCCTGCAGCGGTGTTCAGTGTTACTAACTTGTCTGGCACTGGCCATGACTATGGCTGCTTCTTCAGATGATTTGCAACAGGATTTGGAGGTGATGTTTAAGAGTCAAGGCATGCATCCTACCGCATGAGGACATCCAGATTCAGCCACTGAACATTCAGTGGCTGAAACGACTGCTTCATTCATTGAATTTGGGCTGGAAATGGTTGGCATTTGCCCACACTTGTCTTCACGTTTTCTGTTAGCTTGCTCTGAATAGACAAAGCTGGATGAACTTTTCCTCCTTCACCTGTGATTTAAGAATGGGTCAGCAACTCTGTAAGCTCAGTACTACCAGGGTGAAATACACAGCTGAGGATGGCAGCATCGAGGCACCAGCTGTGTCCTCAGCAGAATGTTGCATGTGACTCTTGAAATCTCTCTGATTCCCATTTTATGCTGAGATGTTCTGTATGAATTGCCTCAGGTTAGAGCAGATGCTCTAATACTAGGAACACTTGACTAGAACCTAGGAGAGCAGGGAACCATTCCTGGGCAAGCTACAAAGCTTCTTCATTCTTGGACATTCTCACTTCACTCTCCTGTTCAGTGGAGATACGTCTCTTCCTTGGGAAAGTGCAAAGCTATGCTGACAGCAGTGAAGACCCTATACAGAAAAAGTAGGGTCTATCCTCCCCAGTGTAAGATGAACTGGTTGCCATAAATTATCTCCATAGTTTAGGGGGAAAGACTGGCATTCTGAAAGCATGGACTGCCTAATTTGATTATAAAGTTCCTGACTCCTGCAAAGACATTGCAGATAACTGGTTCAGATATAGATAACTGCATAGCAGGGATCTAAATTGGTGTCCACAGGCACAACCAGCACTGGCTGGGGGTGTACCATGGGGCAATGGAAGGGTGTAGACTTCCTCAGCAGCAGGGTTTGCCAGCATCTTCTAACCACCAGCTTCACTTTGGCATAAGGAGAATTGCATCTGTGCAGCCTTTACCAGGTATTAAAGGCTATGCTCCTCTCTCACAGCAAGAGACTGTCTGTGGAGTCCTAAAAAGTGCTAGAATTTCTCAGGAAATCTCTCATGAGGCCTCCACTAAACACTTGCTATAGTTATGAGACATTGTTTGTACAGAGGACATGAAAAAGTGACGTGAAATGGCATTTCAGGGAGCCTTGTGCTTTGGGGACTCCACTGGCAGGGATTGCTATTCAGCTCCATCCCACATCCCAGGGAAGCTGTGTTGTAGACATGAGCTGTTGCCAGAGCTCTGCAGGTTGCTTATGAGGTCAAAAAAGCTGTTCTTTCCTCTCTTCCCCTTCCAATATCAAGTCTCTCAGTGCAGCTAAGCTTCTCTCTGGTGCTATGCCAGTAAGCAAGAGATACACTTGCAGTTATATTGTGACTGCTGAAAGATCTGTGCCCTTGTTGCAAGCTGTACTGAGTTTCCATCAGGAAAATACAGAAGTTTTGTGTTTTACCTCGTAGGAGGGAAGATAGACCTGCATGTGTCAGCCTTCTTGGCCACAAATGTACAAAAACAAAGGTGCAGTCTGCAAGCACTGCAGGTGTTCTCTAAGCACTGAATGATTTAACTCTCGCAGCCCTGGGCCACAAAGAGGTCTGTATCCTTGCACAAGGCAGGCTGCTCTGTGCTGAGCAGTGTTTGCATGCAATAAATACTGAGCAATACCTCGGGGAATCTCTTCTTCATTAGATGCCTTCTCAGTGCTCTACAGCTGAGATCATGCTTCTAAGCCACTTAGTGGTTCATTTCCATCTGTCCAAAAAGATGCTAGGAGCAGTGGGTTTGTAATAGAGATGGTACTGATCTCTCCTCACTATATTTTCTTCTCCCTCCCAGCCCAGTAAGCATATCTGAATGCAGAGTGGAGCCTTACACTGCTGTCATGCCTCAGGGAGGATGATGAAGCTGGAAAGATCTACTCATCCCACAGTGCTGGGATGGGAGAGAATCTCCCAGTTGTAAAGGTATCAGGGTTGGTCCTTAGGCTGTGAAAGAAGGGCCCTAGCATAGTAGAGCCAGTGACACTTGAGTCAAAGCTCCTGGTAGCAAGGATTCAGCCTTGCTACCCTTGGGTAGTCAGCCCAAGAGTTCTGGAGAACTGGCTCATTATAACACTGAAAAGCATGCAATATCCATTGACTTAAAAACCTCCTGGAGGCCATAATCTGCTGCCTTAAGGCTCCCAGCATGTTCCTATGGGTGGCAGCTGTACTGCAGTACAGGTGCTTTTCTCCCTACTCTCAGCTCCATTCTTTCTGCTCTCAGCAGGCATAAAAAATTCATTCTACACTCATGGTGTTCCTTGGTCACAAACAGCAGAGATGGCATCTACCACTTCTAAGAAGCTTATAAATTTCTACATTAGGCAGAAGTTTTAAAGGTTTGGATTAGTTATGGGAGCTGATTTGGCTTCCACGCCAAATCTCATGCACTCAGTCATAGGTACTCACACCCACATACAGAGGACGTAGTGATGGAGTTTCAAATCCCATCTTCCTCCATGCCAGCACCCTCTGCCCACACTCAGACTCTCTTTGAGCTGAAGGCATGGTCACTTGCAGGTACTAGTGCAGGCATCAGCAGAGGCTAGTGTCAGGGGCACCACCTGCACCAGAACGAGTCCTATCCCTACCATCTATGTGTAAAGTGAGGGCTGAGTTGGTGCATACTGCACAGCCCCTCCCTGGCATTGCTTCTAGGCTGCACCGAGTCTGGTCCCACAGCAGCAGCAGGAATCGGTACCAGGTCTCAGTGACACACAAACCACTGGCACATCATCCCTGACAGATGCACTGGTGCCTCAGAAAAATCGTGCATCTCTTCCTGACACTCTGTCTCTCACAGTTTTGCAGCTACGGCTTCAGCAGAGAAGGACCCGTGAGCAACTGGCAGACCAAGGCATCATGCCACGTGAGTACCATTTCCTGCCTTTTGCACCCACTCGTGGATCAGAGGGTCAGTGTTCCTCCTGGGTACTGCTGGGATGCTGTGTGGCACCAGCTGCCTGCTCAGATCCTCTGTGCTCTGAGTAGATGGCTGCTGAGCTGGGCTTTGCTTCCAGCCCTGTAGCAATACTGTGCCTCCTGGTGCTGTATGGTAGTGCTCAGCATTTGCTACGTCAGTTACAGTGCTGCTATTTAAACTGAATTTATGATTGCTGCTTAGCTTACACCATCCAAAAACTGAGCTGCATAGTACTCTGTCCCAGAGGTCACCATAGCAAAGCAAAACTCTTTGTTAAGGCAAGGGCAGAGCATCTCACGTCCTCCTGCAGAAGTCAGGAGCTTCTGTGGCAGGGTCAGACCCACAGAACAGGGAAAAGATGGAGGGGGATGATAGATTTCAAAATGTATGTGAATAAAAATGATCCCTTCTGCACAAGCAGAAACCTGTAGCATCTGTAGAAAGCATCATTAAACCTGTAGCACTACTGAAAGAAAGCTCAGGCTCCTCATGCACGAATCCGTGATGATCTGGGGCCCATGTGAAGGACAATCCTTGTAGCTTTCCATCTCATCGTGGGTCCCATGGGGGTCCCTGCTAAGACTGCAGCTTTCTGGGGGCTGTGCTATGTCTGTCTCTTCTGGCTAACCTCAAAGATTGTGATGCAGCTTTTGTTTAACCAGCAGAACAAGAGCACACAAAACATGGCTCTAGCACTGCCTGCTGCACCCTGCTCATCCCTCTGCTGCCCCATTCTCATGCAGCTGCCTTTCTAAAAGCTCATGTTGAGGGAGCTGGCAACAGACACCTTCTCACTACAGTATTGCCAGCATTGAGCATTAAAAAACTTGAGTGAGATGATAGAAATCACATCTGTCAAGGTTTTAGGAGTTATAAATTAAAGCTCTTCTCATTTTTCCTCTTTATTTCTGTAAGCATTCAGATTCTATGCTGCCTGCCACCAGCCAGCAAGCATTTTAATTGTGGGTCTCTAGGAGTTGGAGATTTCAGCAGGATGTTGTGGCATTTCGAGTACTGGCAGTACAGTCAGTGACCAGAAGTATATCCAGTGTCTCTAAAACTGCTCATTTCATTCTGCGTAAGTGGTCACACTCAGGCAGCATGCAGGTTACCCCACTGCACATGCGTGCAACCGCAGTGCCAACCTAGCAGTTTGCATACCTGGTGCTGCTCTGTAGGGCTGAGCATGTGCGACAGTTACTTACAGCTTCTTTACCCTTCCAACTTCTAGGCTGACATTTTGCAGTCTGGTTTCTGTCCAAGGAGGCCATTTTGGGAAGCATAAGCACAGCTCAATCACTAAAAATACTAAAAGAAGAGGCACTTTTGCCATTATAAAAGCAGACATGCAGAATCTGACTGCTGAATTTAACCTTGGAAGAAAGTGTAGGATGTTGGTGTTTAACAAGTGGGAGTACCAGCCAGCTTCCCTCTGGTCTGGGGATGTGCAGTCCATACTTATGAAAAAGAAGTCTTAGTTTAACCGTCCCGTGTCCTGTTGGCTCTGAAGACCAGCAGATGAGATGGGCTATAAAGGTTCCCCAGGATGGGATATTGGTTCATATGCATTCCAGGTGGGAAATAAATGAATATGGATGGTTGTGAGTCACTGTGGTTTAGAATAACTCTTCTGGAAAGAGGACAGAAGGGCATTGCTGGTCTTCATGTTGAGTGAGGTTTGGTACCAAACCAGGAGCATGTACTTGATTGCATGTTGCAGACCAGGTGTTATACAAAAAATGTTTTCAGCCCACTGGTCACATTTTCAGCTGATGCAATCACAGGAGTAAGAAACTTCAATTTTTTTACTGATATATTTGATACAGAAACCAGAAAAAGAGATGAATGGTCTGACTAACAGATCAGCACAGGGTAAAATCCTTGAGAGTTTGCCAAAGCCCTTATTGATGACCGTCCACAGAACCAGCCCAGCTGTTCAGCATTGTGGTTTATAAGCACAGTAAGAGTGAAACTTCAGAGGAACTGAGGAAGCTGACTGGTTTTTGGTACTGAAGAGAGCAGCTCGGGGTGAAGTAATGGTGGCACTTGAGCAAAATGCAGTTAGGTGGGTATCCTTGCCTAACCAAATCCATTCTGTGTTTAGTTGGATTGGGCAAGATCAATGCCATCAATACCTTAGCTTTATTCAGACTCCTTTGGATGATCATCTGAGAAATGTGAAACCTTCAGATGGTCCCATCACTGGAGAAGGCAGGAAATTGCCAAGAGGAGAATGCACAGGGGCAAAAGGCAATAGTGCTGCTCTTCTGGTCCAGGTTGAAAACTGGACTCTGATGGTCAGAAGTTTTCAGGTTGTACGCTGAACAACTGGCTGGCAAAACAATCAGCTCTACTGAAAAAGACTCTACAAATAATGACAGGCGATGACTGGTAAGCATGGAAAACTCTGGGTCCAATCTGTCCTGTGACTGTGGGGAGGGAGCATCTGAAAGCAAGGCAAAATTTGCATTTACTGAGACAAAATCACACTCCTGATGTAAATATGTGTGCAGGTGAGAGCAGAACCTGCCCTGTTCTTCAGGCTCATCGAGTGGGAAGTTCTCGGCTCATGCAGCACTGTATTATTGAATTCATGCCATTTTATTATCTTAGTGAAATTGGAACAGCACAGGCAAAAGGTTTTTCATTCAAAAGCGTCCCCATGGGGTCTCCTGCAGAAGGGAGGGCTGCAGGGTCAAGTGCAGATGAAACCTTCTTGCAGCCCTGTACAGCGCTTGCCCCAGACCCCCAGCCAGATCTGCCCAAAGGGAAGGGGTGGCAGTTTGCATCAAGGACTCCTCAAGACAAATTTCTCCCCATTGTGATGGGATGCAGAAATAACTGTGCTTGAAGTCAGGACCCTTCTGCCATCTGCAGCCACCACCTCATCCTCTGACTTGAGCCTTAGAGTCAATAGTCCTAAGATTATCAACACCAAGTACAGCAGCTCTGCCCTGTTGCCTCCAGACCTCAGCCATTTTAAGCTGCCAGGTCATTGCCTGACAAGGTGTCTGAATAACCAGTGCTAGCAATGTCTTCATTTGTTTTGCAGACTAATACAAGCTGCAGCAGCCACATAATTCCTCCAAAAATCTTGGTAAATGGCTAAATTCATTTTCCTCATGAATAACATGGTGTTTGGCCAGTGCCTGTAGCAAGCTCTCAGTGTCAGGACTCCAGGGTGAACAGGACTATAAAAGTCATTTCTCTTGCTAACTTCGTTTTCTTGTATGCACCATTTCATTTTGCTTCTGGTTGAACTAGCTGTCACCAGTCCTCATGGCTGCTCACTGGAGCATGGCACAGTAATGCTGTCTTGTCTGTATGTCGCTTTCCAAACACGAGAAGCAGGAATGTGCCCTCTGTGTTTTCCTGTGATTCCCTGGAGGTTAGGGGTGTTGCCTACCAAAAGCCAATTCAGTCCCCCAGTCATCTTCCAGCTTCCCTCATTCTTTTCATTGTCATCCTCTAGACTGATGCAGGACATCTTGTCCTGAGTGAAAATAACTTCTGTCCTCATTGAATCCCACTCAGAAGGTGGAAAGGGAATTAAGTGTTGCCAAATAAAGAGTTGTAGCAGGCTGTCTTTGTGGGTCAGGGCACCTTTCCTTTCCCTGTCCCAGTGGCAACAGTTCATTTTGTTTGCTTACACAGACAGAAAAGAATTTCTGCAGGGACAGAGAAATATTAACCCCTTCACCATACAAATTTCAGTTTCTACAGAATCAGGATAAACAATGTGCAGCATCCTCCATGACTCAGCACTGGCTGCTCTCACTGATCCAAGACCCAGGGATCATTTGTCTTTCTTTGGGACCCTCTCTGGGTTAATCCTCCTTAGTGCCAGGAGATGCTAAGATATGTCTGGCCCTGGCCGGACAGTTGCCCAGGGAAGCACCATGTCATACCAGTGCTTCTGGGCAGGGGTCAGAACAGCGTCCACGAGAAGGAGCCAACAGGATGTGGAGGAGTAGATAGTGATGGAAGACTGTCAAAGGAAAACAGCTCCAGGGTCCTGGTTGCAGTACTGTTGCCATGGCCCCAGAAGGCCAGGCAGGTCTTTTCCTTTTTCCTGCTGGCCTCAGTCACCTACATGTGTTACTTGCAGGTGAGGTCCCATCAGCCTGATGCTCTTCCTAGGACAGTTTGCCAGGGCTTTGGTGCCACCCAATGCCATAACCTGTAGGAATTGCTCCAGGAAGAGCAGCACCTGCTCTCCAGTACAACCCCCTAAGCAGCACATCCCAAAGCCTGCACCATGTCCCTGTCCGAGTCCCTCCTGCACTCTCTGTGCTCCCTGTCCCCCCCGATCTCTTGCTGTGGCCTGGCGGAGAGCACAGGATTTCCCAGAGCCTTTCTGAGTTATTTTTAGTTAGTGCAATAAAGAGAGCAGCTAGTTTGTGTTGCTGTTTTTATAACACTCATTAAAATGCTGTTGCTGAATATCCTGGTGGCTGCTTGCTTCCACTCCTGTGCTGACTGCTCCTCTCTCTTTCCTGTTGCAGCACTGAAAAGCCCATCCGCATTCCATGAACAACGAAAAAGTCTGGAGCGAGCCAAGGTAATTCCTACAGCTATCCCAATGAGTGAACACATGGGCTCGCTTTGCATGAGTTGTGGAGTTTGAAACCACCTTCTCTGCCCTCATCTGGCATCCTCCACCAAGGCCCTGTGGCCACAGACAGGGGTCAGGGCATCTCCCTTGCTTCAGACATGCTGGGGCCAAGCCAGGGCTCATGTGTCCAGGAGCACCCTTCTCCAGGCAGGAGGTTTAAATTGCAGTGGGGACATCTGTCCCATGAGCTTGGGGGTTTTAAAGCACTCCCTGGGTTTTACAAGAGCCTAAGGCAGAGTTCAGCCTTCCAGTAAACCTCTAACTACATAAATCTTCAACTACCTAAAGCCTCTGTTTTCCTTTCAGGGTCACATCCATGGCCCACTTCATGCTGTGCTGACTGCTCTTCACTCCCACACAAATCAGAGCTTAGAGAACAGCCAGCAGTAAACAGGACAGATGAGAGGCTGTTTAGCAAGTGTGCAGGAGGAGCACAAATGTCACCTGCAGCAAGTCCCCAGGGGACTCATACTTGCCCTCAGAGAGGAGATGGGTTTTTAGCTCAGTAGTGCTGCTGGTACATTGCAAACGTCCCAGGGGCTAAGTGACAGAGGCTCCCATTCACCCCATCACCTATCTGCACTCAGGCTTCCCAAAATATTGCTGAAGGCAGAGACAAAATAAGCAGCTATTTCCAGAACACACTGGAAACTGTGTGATGTGATCACATTTTGGAAAATCATACCAGTCTTCCAAACCCTTTCTATAGCACCCACACCAAGCTGGAGGGATGTCCACACGCAGCATGGCAAAGGGAACAGACACACAGGTTTTGTTTAAACACAAGAGCTTCTTATGTTAATCTGCAAAATGTGCCTACAGCCACATGGAAAAGGACCTTTGCAAGAACGTATGGCTGTGAAATATGGAGAAGCACTCTCCTGAACTTAAACACGCTCCAAATCACTTGCCCTGAGATTCCAGCAGTAATAAATGGCTAGCATAAGAAACACAATCTGACTCTGAAAAATTAGCATGCTTATGAAATTTCAAGCAATCCAAAGTATCCCTGAAGTGTCATATATTTTACAGTTTCGTATACATTTATGTCTCTTTGTGTTGCTCTTCAAAGGCTTTCACTGGCTGGTTGCCTGGGAGAAAGGGAAGGATGGTCTAGTCTATCCCAAACTGCAAGTGTTTTTACAGCATGCTAATGAACACACTAATGAACACAGCCTATAACAAAAAGTATATTCCTTTGCAAGGATGCCCTGCTTATAGCCCTGACAGGAAAGGAGCAGCAGCTGTTTCCAGATAATTATTCAATAGCATTTGTTGTTTAGCTGATATTCTTCCAAACTGATGTTCTGCAAACAGGAAGCAGATAACAATAATGGCTTTCATGTCTTTTGAAAGCTCTTCTGCTTCAACTTGTGCTTAAAAGAAAAAACACATCTGAGGTCTTTCTCCACTGTTTTCATCCCAGTGACACAAATACAGCTCATAAACAACAAAGGTCAAATAGAACTGTAATCACAGCCAGTGATTACAGTTAGGCTAGCGTGGTGAGAATGCTGGAGTCAACGTGATGGTTGATTCAAACAGCTCAAGTGAGGCTCTGATCTGACAACCATCATCAAAAAGTGCATTAGGTGAATGTAACTGTGCCCAAATGCAGGCACCATCCAGCTCTAAGCTGACAAGAAACCAGGCAGACCTGCAGGTGGTCCAAGCGAGGGATTGTGTTGGTGAAAATAAGCTGGGGAAAAATTATGGGGGAAGGGGAAGAAATTGCAAAGGCTTCAGTAAATAAAATGTCTATTATTTGTTTAAACATTTCACTGGCTATGTACGAGGCTGGCATCAGGCCAGTGCAGCAGACTTTGAAGTCAGTGTCCTATGGTAGATTGCTGGGCTGGAGGACAGAGCCCGTCTGGCTCAGCTTACACCCAACAGCCCAGGGAGCACAGCAGGGGAGGGCTGCAGGGGAGGGCTGCAGGGGACAGCGCTCGTGCCTCTTTGTTTTTTTAGCACAGCCCCACCTAGGTCATTCCTGACTGATGTGCAGCAGCCAATGGCCATCCCATCCCATCCACTCCCCCAGCAGCCAACTCCAGTGCACCCTGAACTGTGCTGTCACCAAGTCTTCCCTGATTCTCAGCCCAAGCTTTTTAGCTGAAGTTTAAGCCAATTGCTTATCCTTCTACAAGCATGAACATGAGAACAATTCGGTTTTTTTTCATGCAGCACTTTTTAAAAGTATTCTGCATCCTGTTTCCCTACAGCAGCCTCTTCTCTGAGCTGATCCCTTTCCCTTCAGCCTCTCTTCACTGATCCCATTTCTGACTCACTGATGATTTCTGTTGCTGTCCTCCAGACCCTTCCTGTGGCTTCTTTCAGACACAGGACAGAGCAGGGCCTTGCTGTTCCTTGTGCCTATTTGATGTTCCTCGTGGTATTCCCTAGAAAGCTGCCTTCCAGTCTAATTTCTATCTAAGGTTACTGTCCACAAAGCACTGCAGAAACATCTCTGGTGGATTAATCTTCATTCTGTCCAGTGCTTAACCAGCTGCCTCAGCTGTGGCTAGTTGTGACCTGCCTGTAAGCATTTCCAATTGTCCTTCTTGGACAGTATCCAATGTATTTCAGATGATTTCCTCAATTACTCAATCAGGAACTGTTAGTCTTGAATGAATCAGAGTTAAGGAGTACATCTTCTGTCATTCAAGGCATTAATGAAAATACTGAATAGTAGGAAAAATTGCTGCAGAACACGATCTGATATATTCTTGTGTTTAGACTGTGAACCATTCCTAATTCCTTTGGTGACCCACAGTTATGCTCCTTTCTTACGCTAGTCTTATTCAGATCAAATTTCTCTGGTCTGAATATGAGAAAACCATGTGAGATTATGTCAAAACAGGGTCAGGGTCGAACTATGTGACATATTTTGTTTATTCCTGTAACAGAAGTCTGTCACCTCTCCATAAAAGGAAACTAGTTGCTGTGGTGTCATTTCTTCTTGAATAATCCATTCTGGCTGTTACTTACCTCATTGCTATCTTCAAAATCCATTTATATAGATCTTTTGATTCCTTGTTCCAGTGTTGCTCAGATTGGAATTGTGATTTCCAGGTTTCTTCTCTCCATCTCCTTTAAAGCAATAAATGATGCTCTCCCTGGCCCAGCTTCATGGAGAACCAGAGACAGTTGCTCTTACTCTAGCCGTATCTACCTCAGACTGTTTGGGAACATTTAACTATCTGAGCATTCTCCAACCTGTTCTCCAAACTGGAGTTTCTACTCTATGGTTGCTGAAGCTTTTTGACTATGGCATGTGATTGATAAATAGCCATTTATCTTTTTAGAGAAGATGGCTTGAAAAGGTATGAAATCCTGTCACCATCTCAGCAACATCCACAATTATTTTTCATGTTTATGGAACACAGACAGCCCTTTCCATTGTCTTCTCCTGGCTACTGAAATGATCTTTTTCTCATGATCCTGCATATTTTTTACTATGGGTTTTCTAGTTTTCTCCATCTGTTTGTGTTATTTTATATTTATCCTGAAGAGCTTAATCTCTTTGAATGATGTACATTTTTTTATACAATTTCTGTTAGCATCTTAACTGAACAAACAGCTGATAATGTAAGTTATTATTTGGTTCTTCTTCACCAGGTAGTAAGCTTGCATCTCTGTACACTTGAGGTCAGCTGTCACCAATACTGATTTCCTTGGCCCAGAGGAAGGTGTTTTTGAAACTCTGTGTGCCTTTCTGTTCCTAAAGCCATGAGGAAGTTGGTACAAGCTCATTACAAGATCAGCTGCAGCAATCTGTAAAGTGGATTTTCCCAAACCCACACTGCAGATGGAGTAGATGGAGTAGGTGGAGTGAGGAACTGCAGAGTGCATAGCTGCAGGAAGCCTAAGTCTTGTAGCTGACCTAGAGTGAGTGTCTGAATATCTTCATGACTTGCACAGCCTTGTAGCTCATCACAGAGTGCCAGGCTTCCCACACTGCTAATACTGTACTGTGGCATTTCTATAGTGCAGCTCCCAAAGATGATGTAGTATGCTGAGCCAGGAGATCTACCCCTCCCAGTAAACAGGTCTCATCCTTCCCATGAGCTCTTATAAGAGCTGAGGAATCAGAAGCCCAAGGATAATTGGCAAGGATGGTCTAGTTGTGAGGATAGTGAACATTCAGCAGCTCCATGCATGCTGTTCCCTTCCTGAAGAGCTTCTGTCCAAGAATCAGCCACCGTCCAGATGAAAAAAAATGCCACTCAGAAACTCCCTCAACCTAGACTTCAATGAATCCAAAAAAAAACAAAAACACGGGATGGCACAGGGGCACCTGCTCTCTCTACCTTATAGCTGCTCTAGTCAGGTAATGCTCTCTGCATTTGTGTTCTGCAGACTGAAGATTATCTCAAGCACAAGATCAGAAGCAGGCCTGAGCGATCAGACCTGGTCAATATGCACATTTTACAAGGTAAGACTGCCTGAGATTCTCCCACGCAATTTTTGTCCCTCCTGCCCCATCTGGGTTCCTTTCAGGACTCTCATCACAATTTAGCCCCCGCTGCTCATGAGAGTCACTGCCAAAGGGGACATGTTGTATAGTAGCCAGTCCAGATTCAGTCTTCAGGTAGAGGACACACAGTTTTTCCCTGACAGAAGCAGACGCAAGGCCACTCTAATGTTTGTCCCTTCTCTGGCAGGGACCCTTCTCTGGCAGGGACAGTAGGGTAGAAAACAACTATGAAAGAGTACTCTGTTAGAGGTGCTGAGGTCTGATCCTCATGAAGTGCACACTTTGGGCACTTGTGATGAAAGCCTTGTAGCAGGTGGTTTTCATATTTTCCCAAAGCTGGACTTTTTTGTTTGTTTTGGTTTGGTTTGTTTTTTTTTGCTACAAGTGTTAGATATGTCAATCCAAGTTGATGGAAATAATGACCCATGCATTGGCCCTCAGATTATTATCTCCCTATTATCCCCTATTGTTCTATGATTCTAGGTTTGCCATATTAAAAGATTGAAATCTGCTGTAAGTCTGTGAACCCCAGTATCTCCCCCTTCCCCAGCCTGGTGTCTCATTGCAGCCAGGGAGCTGGCAGTGCTCTGCTGCATCCCATCACAGGCAGCAGATCTCTGTGGTGTCCCTCGTTATCTCCAGAGATAAAGAGACAGGGAGGATGTGGTGTCTCCCTCCTTGAACCTTAGGAAAAGCAGATTACTCTCTGGCAACTGTAAATGCTGGCCCCTGCTATCACTGTGAATAAAGTCCATATTTCTTCTTCCTCTGCCATGCTTGAGGTCTAAGCCAGGAGTCTGTGATAGACTCATGCCACTACCATCCTTTACCTTTGTCTCTCCATCCCTAAAATGAGCCAGCATCACTGCCCATTTAACAAGTGGAAGTGCCTTTCCCTTAGGTTAAAAAATTGAAGCAAATACAGACTGGAATTGGGGCTGGGGCAGTAGAAGAGATGTGGAGGTGGCTGCAGTCACTGAGTATTGACAGGCCCAGTAAGACACAGAGTTGGTGCAAAGCCTGCCCAGCTGTGCACCAAGCACCGATTCTATGTGTCTATGATTCTGTGCTGGGCTGAGGCCTCTGCTCAGGCATGGGGATGTGCCCCAGAGTATCTCATATGCTCAGCTGGTTCCTAACAGGATATAGAGGTGATTGAAATAGGGCAGCTGGGACATTTGCCACCATCTAAATGTCTTCCAGATATACCTTCTGTTATTGCTCACCTCAGGACCTCATGCAGGTTCCATGTCCAATCTAGTCTGAGGCCAAAAGTGACTTTAAGTTAGCTCTCCTGACCTCCTGCAGAGCATTTTTCCCTGGAATCAAGCGTGTGTTGAGCACAGTATCCCTTCCATAACAGCATCCAGACTTGGAAGGCAGCACAGCTTAGACGCAGCCTTTCTTAATTTAGACCCCCAGGGGTAAAGATGCAGTCTAGTTTAGGATCTTGCTCCCCCTCTACCCAAGCTGATACGGTGAGAGGAAACATAGCATCTTTGTTTGGGAAATTACCATTTGCTGTAGTAACTGGTCACACCTCTGTTACCACTCAGTAAGTGGGAGCTTCTCAGCTGGGTTTGGTCTGGCAGTAGTTTCCAGATCTAGCTGCCTTTATTATGCTCTTCTCCACTGGCTTGTTTTTCCCCTGGAGGCCTGGAACAATGTCCTCACACTGCCTCTAAACGTTCCACTCCTGGAGCTCCAACTTTTTATCTTCTTATCTTGGAGTAAATGTGTAAGGCATTCACTGTAATTGTCAAACACAGCTAATGGTTCTTTTCTACAGCTGTTCCCCAGAAGTACAGATTTGCATTAGACCACAAGAGCCACTGGTCTCCTGGCAGGCAGGAGTCAGAGTCCACTTAGCCTCTCAAACCAGCCACAGCTTAATGAAGTTTCCATTGCAGATCATTCCTGGGCCTTGGGGAGGACGCTTCAGCTGCAGGCTGGGTTTGCAAGCCTAGGTTAGAAAACAAGGGCTTTTAATCTGGCATAGAGAAACTCGACCTCTGGCTTAAGGGAGGACCCATATCCCAAAGCCCATCTTGCCTCCAGCCTCAGAGCAGCTCCTGCTGGACACTGAGCTCTGCTCGTGTCTTGGCTGCAGTCCAGAAAGGCTGTGCTGAGGGGAAGCATGTTCTCAGCAAGCGGTGTGCTTACAGACAGCCCTGGTCCTGAACTGATGCCTTCCATTTGGCGTTTTAGACTCAGCTGCAGAGGGGTCCATTCAGTCCACTCAAATGAAGCTGAAAAGAGCCCGACTGGCAGATGATCTCAATGAAAAGATCGCTCTCAGGCCGGGTCCTTTGGAGCTGGTGGAGAAGAATATTATTCCTGTCGACTCAGCTGTGAAAGAGGCCATAAAAGGTAGTGGAAGTGAACGTGCATTTTGTGTTGTGTGCATGGCACGGGGCAAGGGCTGGAGAGGTTACGAGAACATACAGCATTGACTGCCTGGAGTTAAGAGAAGCAGCTGCACATTATTTAAATTTCCTTATTCTCACAGCAAACAGTCCAGTCTGGCACAGCCTTACCCAGGTCCATGAGAAGGGAGTTTTCATCTTAGAGCATCTGTGATGGAAACACAAATCATTTTTCAGCCATGTTTTCTCAGGGAGAATATATTCTTTCTTCCCCCCTGCCCTGTCCAAGACTTCGAGCACATAAATGATACTGATGGATAAATGACATTCCTTCCTCTCTCACATGGGAGAGGGCTTGGGTGCACACATGCAGACGTTAGGCCAGCCTGCTCCTACTTGTTCCCTGCCAAACTCTTACATCCCAAGGGTTGAAACAGCCCTGGTTCAATGAGGCTGCTGCTCTGTTTTTCTACTGATGTTAGTAGAATGCAAGGTCCAACAGAGTAGAGAGAAAGGGATACCAGTCTTCTAGGGAATACAAGGAGTTGACTGCATCCCAGAGGAGAGTATGCTCCTACTATTTCCCAGTGCTTGGCTTTTGCCTAAACTTAGTGTTCCTCCATCACCCACCTCCCAGCTGGAGGAGGGAGGCAGGGTCCCTTGCAGTTATTTTCCCCATGCTGCTGCAGGAAAGCCAGTGTATAAGCTGAAACAAAGGAAAATGGTAACTCAGAGTACACTAGTGCCTAAAGAGGGAGGTCAGAAAGCAGAGAATGGAGCAGGAAAGCCTGCAAGGTCCTTCAGAACCAGCCCAGCAGCCCGTATTTCTGATGTCTGGGCTCATCTCTGTGTGTTCAAATTGGATCTGAGGCCTCAAGTCAGGCACTGAGAGCTGTTCTGCCTCCAGGAACTCCTTGTTCTGTTGCTCCTCATTCCTAAATTCATGGGATTATTTCCATTGGCGTAATCCCATGTCAAGTGTCTATTCTGGGCTGAGAACAAGACAGGGACAATGGCAGAACTCTGGGACAGGAGGGGTCTTTGAACTACAGGAGCAATGCAGAAAATGGGAGCTGAGACAAGAAGTACTTTGACTTTGGTTTCATCTCAGAAACCAGCAGATAAAGCATGAAATACTGCAGTCTTAGACAGACTTCTTTCCTGTCCTCCAGTTTTTCCTGCTCTTCATTTCCCCACTGCAAAGCGCACATGGGGTATGCACGGTGGTTTCTGCAGTCTGGTTCTTGAGCCATTCCATTTCCAGCATTTCACAGCTCTTGCCTTTGAAGGTGAAATGTTCCAGGACTCTGTCTGAAGAGGAATTTTTAGGGAGAGTTCAAGCAAAATCTCCTCAGCCACTTATCGAAGGAGAGAAGAGCGAAAATAAAAAAACATTTAAAAAATCCCCCCTCTTATAAACAATCAAGGCAGTTTGAGCATGATTCACTGGAGCTGAGGCTTGGAGGCCAGGCAAAGCGTGCTTGAAGATTCTGAATGTTTCTCTCAATCTGCCTTGTCTGCAGCTTGTGGTAAGCAGAGATTTACAGGACAGAATTGTTAAAAACAAAAGTCTGGCTTTAAATGATTTGCTCAATTTTGAAATTTCTCTCTTTCATAATACTCTTCTACCAATCACATGCTCAGGAAAGACATGTCCTGGAAGCCAGTTTCATCCCACTTTGGGTGAAACACACAGTGTAAAAGGGTCAGGCATGGTTTTTATTTGAGTGCCATCAGAAGCAGGGGTGAAGCTACACCAGGGCCCTTGGGTTTCTGTAGAAGCCTCAAGCTGAAGGGTCCTCAAATGATTTTCGAAGTCAGAGACAGTTTGCTGTGCTCGTGTGTTGGGGTGGAAGGTTGAACAAGGAACAGAGATGAGCACTGGCTCTTCTGAACGTTAAGCCTTTTGTTTTTGCAATACCAGAAAGATGACAGGGTTTAAAATCATTTTACTTTAACCTTGGAATCTCAATTGTTTATACAGCAGAAAGTTCAGCTGACATGTTCCTCTAATCACCTCCGGCAGGGAGAGCAGAAAGTGCCAGACCCCAACTGAAAGCCCTAACGTCCCAGGGACAGGAGGCCGCCAGTGCCCTACATAGCTGAGCAGTGATATAAGAACCTTTTTTTACCAGGTCCTTGTCATCACTTTGTCCAGTATGTTTGAGAGGACAATACCCAGTGCGTTAGAAACAGCCCCAAGCAAAAACCATTCTGCCTGAGATTACAGCAGAGACAGGGGATCATGAAACAACACGGCCAGCCCCAGGCTGGGTGAGAGCAACAGATAAGGGCAGCACTCCCTGCTCTGTGCAGGCCTCCAGTATCAAGCAGCAGGATGCAGCACATTCCTGTCATGCTCCAGGCTGCTGCTGTGTCCTGAAGGTCCCCTGGGCTCCGCGCCTTGGTATATTTTTTCCACACAAGCCTATGGAATGCCAGCCCCGTGGAAGTGTTGCAGATCCCCAAGTCCCCTTTGATGGACTGATTATTCCCAGGAAAGGATGCCCACACCTCTCCGTAGACATGGAGAGCAGCTTCCACCCAGTCCGGGGAACAGACTGCGCTGCCTTGCATTTCCTCTGGGAAGGTAAAGCTCAGGTACTGCATCTGATGGTAGCTGTAGAGAAGAGGACAGACCCTATTTCCAGACACACAGGAAGAACACCAGGCCCTTCCCAACACACAGGGAATCTCATATCCCTGTGCCTGTCTGCCCCAGAGCTGCCATGGCAAGGATGATCTTGAGTTGTCCAAGTAGACAAAGCAGCTCCACTTCAACACCAGGGTCCCAGAGAATGCTGGTGCTGGTGATATGCACAGTACTCAGGATGGGAATGGGCAAACAAGACACAGAGCCATGTTGTCACAGGTTACCAGCAACATGATCCACTGTATATGTGGATCCCTTCCCAACAGAAGCCCATGGCAGACAGTACACCCTCCGCAGAGATCCAGCTGCTGCTGGCAGCTCAAGGAGCCATCCTGGAGTGGGCAGCCAGAGCTCCCTGCTCCCCCACCCAATCTGGCACCGCAAGCTGGGGCAAGCAGAGATAACCTTTATCTTTCAGATAGAGGCAGGGGTCAGAGCAGGAGGGTGCATGTCAGTGAGAAGGTACACATTGCTACACCAGCAGCACCGGCAGGTGAAGGCTTGTCCCCAGGCCCTTCCTATTTCCCCATTTGTCACTTCACTATCAATGTGCCAAGTTGCCTGACAAATGCCAGACATGAGCATGAGGAGATTATGAGCATGACCATGCTGCTCCTTCCTCTACCCCCACCTGCAGCCCTCCCAAACCTCACATGAGAGCTTTTCTTTTTCAGCACTTCATTTATCAGTAAAAGCTTGGGGTCAAGAGCTCTTGCCCATCTGACTAGGAGATAGTGTGCTGGGAGCTTTGCAGAGGGGAGAAGCAATGCCTAGGGCAGGCTTTGCGGCAGGCAAGAAGTAATGGGAGCAACTTGAAGCATTTCATGAGGTGAAGCTTGTGGACAGACAACAGACCTGGAAGCCTCTGTCCAGCTGCAGCCAGGTGCACTCATGTTGACTTTTCTGCCAGGAAAGGTTGTGTCACCCTCCAGATGGATTTCAACCTCAGTTCTTCCACTGAGGACAGGGAAGTGTATAAGTGTAATCAAGATGCTTGTCTGATTGAGGAGAGAGACCCTACTGCCCCTCACCCCATTGCATTCCCATGGCAGAATAGGGTAGCCAAGCTGTTCCTCTGCAACCCAGTGTGTCTGTGGTCTCTGAGAATGGCTCCAGTTCTGTCAGGCCAAGTTCCTCCTAATAAATGTGTTCTTGACCAGCTTTGTTCACTCAGCCACGGGGCCATGGCCTGCAGGCTCCTTTCCTTGTCCTCAGTGTACAGGTTGAGATAGGATGAGGCATTTGAACACCTCGAGCACTGTGCCTTTGGCCTGTACCCAGGTCTTAAAAAGTTTGACACACATGGGAAACAGAACCAGTCCTCTTGGCCTAGACCACAGCGTGCAGACATGACTAGGTGATCCGAGCACTCTGTGCTGCCTCCAGTCATCCATCCCTCCCACTGGCAGATGCACCCAGGAGCCAGGAGTGGGGGCAGGCAGCCATTCCTGCTGCAGGCAGGGCAGCCCTGACCACCGCCTCTCTTCACCTGGCAGGCACGCAGGTGAACTTCTCCAAGCCACCCGATGCGTTTGCCTTTGAGGAGGACAGCAGCAATGATGGCCTGTCCCTGGAGCAGGCCAGGAGCGAGGACTCCCAGGGCTCCACAGAGTCATCAGCAGGCACCAAATCCTCTGAGCTGCCGCCCTCGGCCCCCTCAGGGCCATCCCAGGTGAGTGGCACCACTGGAAAGCCATGCTTCCCTGCTCTGGTGAGGCTTGGGGGGCTGGATAGGCTGCAGGGATGGATTGTGGCACTGGATGCAACTGGGAAGGTAGTGAGGTGGTAACACTGAGGCTGGACTTGAGGGAACTGGGATGGACTGGGAGAAATGAGAATACCCACTTAAGGGGCACTGGGATGAGCTGAAGAATGTGCTTTAGGTTGGGAGGACTAGGGGAGAGTGGAAAGACTGTCTCACTGAGGTGAACTATATGGGAGTGCAGGGACTGCATCAGACCTGAAGTAGCCTGGGGGACTGGAGAGAGAGGGCTGGGATGGGCATGAGGGGCTGGGATGGACAGGGTGCAGCCCCTCTCCCTGCAGCGACCCAGCATCAGGAACAGGGAAGGATGACTGTGGGGACAGGCTGTCCAAGGGGCCCACATCTACCCCACGTCCTCTCTCACACTGCACCTCTCTCTTCCAGGATCACCCCCATGGTACTGAAGGCAATACAGTGGAGCTTGCCTCAGGCCAGAGCAGCCAGTGCGACAGCCCCAAGCAAGTGGTGGGGCAGGACAGCCCTCCTCTCCCAGTGCCTTCTGTGGTAAAGGTAATATCTGCATCTGCTTATCCACACTCCCTGGGAGAAGTAACACCTGCAGGGCAGCTGGCTGCAGCCAGGCCAGAAGTGCTTATGTGCTGCACCCCATGTGACTGGAAAGTTTGAGGTCTTGGTCTTAAAGGCCTGGAATAACAAGGAGAGATGAATCTCATTTTGTAGTTATGTAAGGTAGAGCTTTGGTACTTGCTAGAGGTGACTGCTCAGGTCCAGAATGGGGCTGGGAGCTGGAGATATAAGGCAATACAGAAATACCATCACTGCAAGGAAGGCCTTTTTCCATCCCATGTGTTCTTCAGCACAGCTGGGATTAAATATTGCTCTGGAGGAGTCCCTCACATGCATGATTAGCTGCTCATGGAGCTGGGCAGTCAGGGTGCCAGCAGAACCTGCCCTTGCCCTATCCAGGCCTCCAAGTTCACACAGGAATGTCAGGAGCTCTTCTCTCAACTAATTCCTTTTCTTCTTGGACCAACAGTCAAAATCATCCAGTGATAGCAAGAACCGTCACAAAAAGCCCAAGGACACCAAGCCCAAGGTAAAGAAGCTGAAATATCACCAGTACATCCCTCCAGACCAGAAGGCAGAGAAGTCCCCTCCACCTATGGACTCTGCGTACGCAAGACTCCTCCAGCAGCAGCAGCTCTTTCTGCAGCTCCAGATCCTCAGCCAGCAGCAACAGCAACAACAGCAGCAACAGCAGCAGCACTTCAACTACCCAGGGGTGCACCAAGGCCAGTTAAAGTGAGTGACAGTGTGCCAGTAGCAGGGTTCAGTGTTATCTCCCTTCAAACTTTCCTCTTTCCTTTCCATTTGTGCCAGTGTATGGGAGATAAATGCACGTAAGAGCAATACAGCAACCTCCCAAAAAGCTCCTCTGTCTTGTGCACTAGCTGGGGAACCTGTGATTTGCTGGTAGGCTGCCAGCAATCTCCTTGCAGCCCAAACTGTTTTTTCTTCGAGTTGGTGGTCCTTCAGATCTTATACAGGAGATAAGAGCCCCAGGGGAGCAGGGAGGTGGTACATCATAGCATGGGACAGAGTCCCCGAAATGCAACTATGTTACCCCATATCTCCTTTGTTATTTCAGGCAGTCCAATGAGCAATTGATCAAAAGTTCAAGTGCTTCATCAACTTCTGTCAGCAACACCCCTCTTTCACCTGTGAAAACCACCTTTTCAGGCCAGACCTGTGTCTCATCTATCAAGCCAGGCCCTCTGCCATCTAACCTGGATGATCTGAAAGTAAGTGAACACTTTGTCAGCACAGGAGCAGAATTTTATATCCCAAAATGTTCTTTGCTACTCTTACGTGTGTGCTGAAGGCTGTGCTGACTGGGACAGACTTTATGTTATATATCAGCATGTACCAGCACACTGTGTGCAAACTGAGGTGTACAGCACAGTGGAGCAGGAATTGGTCAGGATGGTGATAACTAGAAACAGGGATTTGCTGCTATGTAGGCATCACATGTGCACTGCTCCAGGNTTATATACATATATATATATATGTATATATATATAAACGGAGCTTCAACCATAGGGAAGACCAAGTCTTTTTAGGAGCTGAGACCTTGAGGTTATGGATTTCTCCATCACTATTAGGTGGGGAAATAAAATGAGGTAGAAATAATATGAGTTTGGCCATATGAAAAAGTTTTTCACTGAGAGGGTGATGAAGAACTGTGTCAGACTCCACAGGCAGTGTTCATGGAACCAGCCTGACAGAGTTTGAAAAGCATGTAGACAACACTCTCAGACACAGGGTNCTTCAACTACCCAGGGGTGCACCAAGGCCAGTTAAAGTGAGTGACAGTGTGCCAGTAGCAGGGTTCAGTGTTATCTCCCTTCAAACTTTCCTCTTTCCTTTCCATTTGTGCCAGTGTATGGGAGATAAATGCACGTAAGAGCAATACAGCAACCTCCCAAAAAGCTCCTCTGTCTTGTGCACTAGCTGGGGAACCTGTGATTTGCTGGTAGGCTGCCAGCAATCTCCTTGCAGCCCAAACTGTTTTTTCTTCGAGTTGGTGGTCCTTCAGATCTTATACAGGAGATAAGAGCCCCAGGGGAGCAGGGAGGTGGTACATCATAGCATGGGACAGAGTCCCCGAAATGCAACTATGTTACCCCATATCTCCTTTGTTATTTCAGGCAGTCCAATGAGCAATTGATCAAAAGTTCAAGTGCTTCATCAACTTCTGTCAGCAACACCCCTCTTTCACCTGTGAAAACCACCTTTTCAGGCCAGACCTGTGTCTCATCTATCAAGCCAGGCCCTCTGCCATCTAACCTGGATGATCTGAAAGTAAGTGAACACTTTGTCAGCACAGGAGCAGAATTTTATATCCCAAAATGTTCTTTGCTACTCTTACGTGTGTGCTGAAGGCTGTGCTGACTGGGACAGACTTTATGTTATATATCAGCATGTACCAGCACACTGTGTGCAAACTGAGGTGTACAGCACAGTGGAGCAGGAATTGGTCAAGATGGTGATAACTAGAAACAGGGATTTGCTGCTATGTAGGCATCACATGTGCACTGCTCCAGGGCAAGTATTAGCAAGCCCTACATCTTGAGACAGCTGCAGACCAGGACATCAGGTCCAAGACTAGAGGACAATCTGTGTTGCTGTTCTGACAGCTCATGACCCCACAGCTTCTGTAGTATTATGGTAGATATCCTGGATACTGCCAGCAGAACAGACAGGAAGTACGTCAGCATGGCCTTGACGCCCACCCAGGGACTCACTTTCTCTGTGGTCATTGCAAAGCCCATGCTGAGACCATGATGCTGCAACTCCTCTGCCAGCAGCAGCCAGGCAAGGTTCACTCTCTGCACAAGAAGGTATATCCCGGAGACTTCAGCTCAGTGTTACTGAGTAGTATCTAAATCTCTCGTGTAGGCAAGGGCATAAGGGAGAATCATTTGAATTAATTATATACATATATATATATATGTATATATATATAAACGGAGCTTCAACCATAGGGAAGACCAAGTCTTTTTAGGAGCTGAGACCTTGAGGTTATGGATTTCTCCATCACTATTAGGTGGGGAAATAAAATGAGGTAGAAATAATATGAGTTTGGCCATATGAAAAAGTTTTTCACTGAGAGGGTGATGAAGAACTGTGTCAGACTCCACAGGCAGTGTTCATGGAACCAGCCTGACAGAGTTTGAAAAGCATGTAGACAACACTCTCAGACACAGGGTTTGATTTGTGGGTGGTCCTGTGTGGAGCCAGGAGTTGGATTCACAGGATCCTTCTAACTCAGGCTATTCTATGATTCTATGTGTCTATGATTCTGTGTGTCTGTGATTCTGTCACAGTGATAATGTTGCTTAGATATCCGAACCTGGCACAGATGTCTGAACATGGAGCAGCTAGCTCACATGTATGTGGCCATATTGCCTGAGCTGAAGAATGCCATCTCTTGTTCCTGGGCTGTGTTAAAAGTCCTCCACTCATGTAGAAACTTACTGCTAGGAAGGAAATCCTGTGTTACCTCCATGGCCCAAGGACCACTGCTGGTTCATGGAGACCAGACAGTTTCTAGCCGAAGAAGGCTTTCCTTTTAGGAAGGGTCAGGGTCCTGCAGAATGTATGGTGATCAGGGCTGCACATGGTGACTGAGCACCTGGGGAGCCAGAGCAGGGAACGTGTGATGTGGGACTTGTTAAAAATGTCAGGTTTCTAAAGCACTCACCTTCAGGAGGAAGCATTGGGAATGAAAGTTTGTTACTTTTCTTCTAGGTGTCAGAACTGAGACAGCAGCTCCGAATAAGAGGCCTGCCTGTATCAGGTACCAAAACAGCACTGATGGAACGGCTACGGCCCTTCCAGGAGTGCAGCAGCAATGCAGTGCCAAATTTCAGTGAGATCACAACTGTCACCTTTCCAGTCACTCCAACAAGCACCCTGTCAAGTTACCAGTCACAGTCTTCCACCAGCATGTTATCAAATGGCTTCTACCACTTTGGCAGCACCAGCTCCACTCCACCCATCTCTCCAGCTTCCTCTGATCTCTCTGTGAGTGGCTCTTTGCCAGACACCTTCAACGATGGGCCCATGTCTTCTCCACAGTTTGGTCTTCAGCCATCTCCCGTCCATGGTAGTGCTGAAGAAAGCCTGATGAGCAGCATGAATGGAGGAAGCATCCAGCTGGAGCTGGAAGGGATTGACACAGAGAAAGACAAGATGCTGGTGGAGAAGCAGAAGGTCATCAATGAATTGACGTGGAAGCTGCAACAAGAGCAGAGGCAGGTAGAAGAGCTAAGGATGCAGCTGCAGAAGCGGAAGAGAAGCAATGGCCTTGAGGAGAAACAACAGCCCTCCCAACATTTCTTTGGTGTCCCCATCAAGCAAGAAAATGCAGTGTCCAGCTGCCCATTTGCATCCAAACAAACTTCCTTGAAAGGCCAAGCTGGCAGCTCGGATAAGTTAAGTAACTGTGGGGTGCCGCAGCTGTCTCACATTGTAAATAGCCACTGCTTGGAGCCTGCAGGGCAAAGCACCATCACCTCCTCAACATTCCTGAGCCCGCAGTGCTCCCCCCAGCACTCTCCACTCGGGGCTGCAAAGAGCCCACAGCACATCAGCCTGCCACCATCCCCCAACAGCCATTATCTCCTTGCGGTGTCCCCTGGCTCACAGGCAGAAGGCCGCAGCGCGTCGCCGCAGACCAGCAGTTGCCTTCGCACAGCATCGGTGAGTGGAGAGCACCCCGGCTGTCATCTCTGTGGTGAACACACTCGTGTCTGTGGGTATTCACACACACATCCCTGTTTGAGCTCTTTCCTGTCAGTTTGGAAGTGCTGGCATCTTGAAGGGTGTCCAGGAAGCTGCAGGAACGTGATGGGCTGTCTGGGGTACAGAATAGCTGAGGTGGAGAAAGGGTTGGAGGCCGATGGCACCACGGGGTCCTTTTCAGGGTGTTTCCTAGAGAGCCCTTCTGCTTCCACATCCAATTGCCCTGGGGGGCCAAACGCAGATCCTCTGCCCCATGGAGCCCTGGCACAGTTCCCTCTGCCCCAAGTGAGCACTGGTGAAGTTCCCCGTGTCCTGCAAGAGTCCTGGTGCAGCTCCCCCTGCCGTGAGGGACCTGGCACAGCTTTCTTCCCTGGGGAGGTTTTGGCACAGCTTCTTATGCCCTAAGGGAACCCTAGCTCATCTCCCACCCGGCTCAGGAGAGGCCCTGGCTCAGCTTACCATGACTCTGGGGGATCCCTGGCACAGCTCCCTCAGCCCCATGGAGTTCTGGCTCAGCTCTGGCCACCTGGGGAAGCCCTGGCACAGCTCCCTCTGCCTCACGGAGTCCTGGCACAGCTCTATCCACAGTGGGGAAGAACAGGCACAGATCCCTTAGCCACTGGAATGTCCCTGCACTCCTGGGGGAACCCTGCCACAAGGTAGCAGGGCTCATCGGCATCTTGCTATCCATTCCAGCTTCTAACAGTGTATTTTCTCCACTGGGTCGAGGGAGGGCAGTTCTCCCAGTCAAGTGGGAAGCCTTTTCTTGGGAAGGTAATAGAGCAAGGCTTGCCACTGGGATCTGTGGTCAGTGGCTCACTCCCCTCAGGCTACTAGCACAGCAGAGGAGTCCCTTCAGGATCTCCACTCTACATTCAGCCCTCAGGATGAGTGTGAAAGCTTGTAGGGGGGCACACACTGTGAACATACTTAAGTAGCATAAGATACCTGTGATCACAGCCCTGTTTCATCCCAACACCCTGCCAGGAGCAGGAACTCCCCTCATATTGACTGTAAAGTACTCACAGTGGCTCAGGGTGTGCAACACATCTGCAAAACGTTGAGGGCAGATGCAGAACACATGCACACTCAATGCAGCACAGCCGTGAGGCCGTGTGACACCTGCTGTGAAACACCCAGTGCACACAGAGGACAGCTCCAGCCACAGCCCCACAGCTTGCACGTGGAGCAGCATGCCACATGAGCACAGCAGAGCTGCAGTGTGGCAAAGTAGGATGCAGCCTGTCATGAGGACAGTGATGCAGGGGACAAGGGCAACTGGTCTGTCAGAGAGGTGGGCAGAGAGGAGCGATGCTGTAGGGGTGAGACAGGCAGCAAGAGTGCTGCAGTGAGATGGGCAGTAGTGTGCAGAGCTGTAGATGCAAAAAGCAGTGGGACAGAGAACTGTGGTGCAGCACTGTGGAACGATACTCCAAGAGAGGCAGTGGGGCTGCTGTGAACAACCAGGCAGACACAGAGCATCAGCAGGGAGGAGCAGCACCTCAGGGTCCTCCAGTTCTTTTCCCAGTGCCAGAGTACAAGAGGGTGACCCCACAGTGCCCTTCTTCTCATCCTGGTTGTGAAACCACTGTCCTGGGCCTTCTCATGAGGGGCACTTGTGGGCTCAAAGGCAAGGGGGAACAGCAGCTAGCAGGCACCAGGCCTTCAGGAGAGGGGTGAGGTCCCTCGTGGAAGGGGTGACCTCTTCCTGGCAAAAAGCTGGCACTGGTGTGCAGCTGTTTGGCAAGGGCACGGGGAAGGCCTGAGGGCTGACCTGGCAGTGACAGTTTTGGGCAGTTTGCCCTGGTCTGTACTCTGTGAGATCTGCCCAAACCAGTGGTCACAGAGAAAGTCCCCAGAGTAAGGAGGTGGGAGGCAGCGTGCAGCTTGGGGAGCATTGCTGTCCTGGATGCAGCCACTCTCTCTCTTGCTCTGCACGATTTCAGCTGAGTTGAGTTCTGTAGAACCATGGTCATGGTTCTGGATCCCACTGGTGTCCTCAGAGTTCACCCAAGGAGTTTCTCCCATTCCCTGTTTTCTGCCCAGTGACAAGGCACTGTGAGCTGATCCGACCCACAACACCCTTAGTTTTGCTGGTGCTGCTCTGACTTCAACTGGGGTGACAGAGGGTGTCCTGTGTGCTGAGGAGCAGAATCTTCTCCCTGTGCATTGATTTCATTTCCCTGTATTTCCCCCGAGATGACTATGCAGGCAGGTCAAAAGTTTTCTGTTCCATCCCCAAGTTTTTGTAAATCAAGTCCAGCCCTCTCAGAGGGAAAGCAGCCTCCACCCTGTAGGGATGCAGTAAAGCAGGTAGCTGCATGTTTTTTACTTTCAGCAGGGCCAGAGCTGTGCAGAGTGATCTTTTGTGGTTAAGGTAACTGCAGGAACTGCAACCCTCTATGGAGCCTCTGGGTAGTAGCCAGCCCTTTCCCTTAAGGGGCAGCCTTTCCATAAGAAGTTACTAAATGATTGCCACAAAGCAGTCAGACACCACACTAGATGGGGTCTTCTGTGCTTGTGAAAGGTCCTGACATGCCACACAAATACCCCAAAACTCAGGGGCACCCCTCTTTGAGGTGTGACAAACAGACACTTGAGCCACTCTCCAGAAAACTTCATCTACCCTGTGTAGCCCATTAATAAAGTCCCTCCCCAGACTGTCTGCTGCCCTTAGCCATATCCTGGAGTACTGCTCCCATAGGGAAGTCTTTCTGCACCACCTGCAAACCTGTCACTTCTTGTGAGAGCCTGTCAGCAGCCTCAGTGCCAGTCATGATAGTGCTTTTAAGAGTATGGAGCAATACCACTGACAGTGATGAAAATTGGTTTATGTTGGCTGTGAGAAGTGCAGGCACTCCTTCCAGTCTGCAGTCAGGGAGCAGAGGATGCTGTTTCTTTGTCCCCAGTGCAGGACAGGGGAGCAGGCACGTGCCAAGTGCTAGGTGACAGGCCCATTAAATCTGCGTGCCCTCACTGCTCTGGGGTGAGGCAGTCTGCAGCAGCTGCTGAGCACATCTCGGCTGTGGGGCAGGGGGACCCTATTGCAGTGCTGTCTGGATCTGCTGCGCTTGTCCTTGACCCCTCAGTGCTGATCTGAATGCCACTGCCAGACCCCTGCATCTCCTGTGGGGTCCAGAGCCACCTACCTGGTGTGTGGCCTCCTAATGCCCTCTACTCTCCTCTTTGCCGTTTGCTGCAGCAGATGACTCGAAGTCAGCAGATGGACGAACTCCTGGACGTGCTGATTGAGAGCGGAGGTACGCACTGCTTCCCTGACCCTCTATCAGGTGTAGGACTGCAGGGCCCTGAGCTCTCGGTGTGCCTCTGGAAGCTGCCCGAGCTGGGTATGGCTTTCATTTGCCACCCTACACCAGGAGCCCACACAGAGGTCACCTCTAAAAGCATATGGGGCCTGTGCTGATGAGAAAGCCCACCAGAGCCTGTTCCCCCCCACACCCCAGGTTAGTGCAGGAGTCTGTGCTTGGGCCATCCCAAGCAGCCTGCTCAGAAAGGATGGCAGTGTGTCATGGAACCTCTGCTGCCCTCCTCTCCCAGTGCTGCCAGTGCCATCTCCCACGCAGAGCTCCGCGGTGCCCTCCCCTGTGCAGATCACTGCCTGTGCCCTTTTTCATGCATGACCAACCCATGCCCATCCCCACGGGGACAACTGCCAGTTCTTGTGCCCTGGAGACAGGTTCCAAAACCAGGGGAGCTGAGATCAGGAAGTGGGAACATGAGGGGCTTCCCACAGGGAGGGTGGGTGGGTGATGCCAAACTGATGGAGTCAGGTGTGGGTCCCTGCAGGCATGCCCAGCCCAGGAGCTTTGCTCGGGGGCCTCAGTAGTGCCTCGTGCCCAGCAGTGATGAGGGCTGCCAGAACACCTCAACTCCCTCTTGTTTGTTGAACAGAAATGCCAGCCAATGCCAAGGAAGATCGGTCCTGCCTCCAGAAAGTACCTCAGATAACGGTGTCTACAGGGAACTCCAGCACTCCACTCCCAAAGTCATCTGCCCCATTTGAACAGATCTCCTCCACCCAGCTTGCATTCGAGCACTGTCCAGGAGGTGGTGATGCTCACCTCGAGGTCCTGCTGAATGCCCACAGCCCACTGGGGAGAGTTGGGGAAATTACCCTGCTGAAGATGGGAGGAGAGGAGTCCCACTTTGAAGGGATGATAGAGGGGTTCTCCAGCAAAGCCGCAGATGAACTGCTCACCTCCCAGGAGATTTTACAGACTCCCCTCTCACCCATGGAAACACAGCTCTCCCCTTCCCCTGCTGATGGCTCCAGTTTACAAATGAGTTTCACCGAATCTCCGTGGGAAACGATGGAGTGGCTGGACCTCACCCCCCCCAGCTCTGCCTCCGGCTTCAGCTCTCTCACTCCCGCAGGCCCCAGCATCTTCAACATCGATTTCCTGGATGTTACTGATCTCAATTTAAACACCAGCATGGACCTCCACCTGCAGCAGTGGTGAACAAGAGGGCGGTGGAGGCAGGATACTGTGAGCCTGCAGCAGCCAGAAACCAGCGTTTCTGTTGTGCTAGAGAGTGCGTAGGGCGACCATGCCATGTTCAGGGGAAACTGGAGCCATTTTCCCGGTGAATAAACTTGTTTGAATTTTCAGTTACTGCAAACTGACAGCACAACAGCTCTGGTACTTTTTTTCCACTGGCACGTTTTCACAGAGGATACCAAGTGCCTTTATCAACACACATTTAGGTTGACAGTTGTCTATAACTTCATTTTTGTCCCTTTTATCTTCCACCCCCAGTTTTAGGAGTCACTCCCGTGAGAACTGGAGCAGTTCATGACAAAACTGCGTGGTGAGGAGGCAAGCTCCTAGAGGTTGCTGCCCCGCTCCCTCCTACCTGTGCAGCCCTGTAGGCCACCCTGCAGGGTTCCTCTCAGCCTTACCCAGGGCTGGGAGTAGGGAGGCACGAGGGTTCTACCCAGCCAGGGCAGCAAGTGCACCGCTCTGTGCAGCCAGACTCACCTCCAGTCCTTCTTCCTACCCCCAAAGCCCCAGAGCTGTGCTGCTCCAGTCCCTGCACAACTGTATGAGCATGGAAGAGGTGTAGCCAACCATGTTCATGGTGGTACCTTGGGATGTTCTCATACTGTTTTGGGGGCTGAAAGCCAAAGAGCTGTCCCAGCTGCCACCTGAGATGAGTCAGGCTGCAGCCCGAGCTCTTGGAGTGGAAGGTGTGGATGCTGGAGGCAGCTGCTCAGATCGCAGGTGCAGGTTTGGAAAGAATGTGGCATTCCAGTGGAGCTGGCATGGCTCAGCTTGTGTGGTACAGATAAAGAGATGTGTAACGTGTTGTGGTCCAAGGTAGGAGCAAGTCACATGGAGAATACAGCACAGCTTTGGAGGGGCTGTCCCTGCAGAACCACAACTCGTGGTGGCTCTCCACTGCCCGGCACGACCTGCCAAACAGGGCAGCCAGGAGCAGCCCCTGTCCTGCACGTGGGGCAGGGCTGAGCAGGCCCTCATGAGGCTGTGGTTTTGTGTGAGCGTCTGCTTTTGCTGTCTCTGCTCTCTGCCATCCAGAAGGCTTCCTTCTTCCCTTCCTCCCTGATCCTCAGCAGCGATCCTCTTCTCTCCTGAGTTTACTCCAGCATCACCCAGCTCAGAGCAAGGCCGTCTGGAGAACAGCTGTGAATCACTGAGCCTAGAGGAGCTCGTTCTTCTGAAGCCAGCGGAGATGGATGCTCTCCTGCAGTGATGCCTCCAGTTTGAAGTCACCAGCATTTCTCCTGCGAGTCTCTGTGCAATATCCTTCCTCAGGCTCCAGCGAGAAGGAGCCTTCGCTTCACTTCTTGGCTGCCACCAAAGAACTTGCTACGGACTCTGACTGACACGTCGGCTTTGCAATTCTGGTTTTGCCAAAGTAAATATTGTTGCTGACAAAGATTGTTAAACTATTTACAGACTGAGTGTATTTAATATTTGTGTTACTGGAAGGACAGCTCATCAGCAACGCGGCTCTGGGGATGTGCAGCCCCCGCTGCATCTCCAGCTTGTGGCCGTGTTGCATGCTGTATAAAGAACACAGCGTAGCTTTTAAGTCACTATTTAAGGCACCACTTTTCTATTGTACAAAAGGTCACAGGGCACTGCTAGGATAGACGATCACAGGTTGCGTTGTTTTTTTTTTTATTATTTCTTTTTCTAAGGGAGAAACTTTTAGAAGCCGTTCCGTGGAGAATATTGATAGCACTTGAATCAGAGTAGTGTTAGCTGCTCCACTGCGCCGTTGTACAGGGCTTTCCAGGTAACTTTCTCCTCTTGACAAATGTATTATTTAAAGGGATGCTGTCAGCTTTGAACTTGTAAACAAACACATTTCCTTACGTATGTTACCAGCAACACCTTCATTATTAAAAACCCCTTTGCCTTGCTGCTCTGCCTGCTTGCAGTCTGCTGCTCGCCTGCCTGGAGCAGGACAGCCATCAACCATGCCAGCCCTCTCACCTTCCTTACAGACGTTTGCTTTTAAAGGAGAGGGATGAGGAATGGGTATCCAGCCCCGCAGGACAAACTGACTGCTGCAGCAAAGAAGGGCTTATGTCAGAAGGGACCCTAAAGATCATACAGTTCCAACCCCTTGCTGTGGGCAGCACTGCCACCCACCTGCCCAGAAAGGAAAATCTGCACTTGAAAACATGTATGCAACTTCTGCAGCTCTTCTCCTGCATTCATGGGGTTCTCCTGGGTCTCTCTGTCTCAGACACAGCCCTGTGCTCCCAGGGGAGCTCCTTCTCCCTCTACCCACCCGTGACGATGTCCCGTTTCACCGCAACCTCTGCCTTGATTCAGAGGCTTCCCAGGATGCTTCCTGCCTGCTCTCAGGAGGGGCTGCCTGCCTGCTCTAAGATGGGCTTCAGAGGTGGAACAATCCAGAGACACTGATCCAAAAAATAAACCAGGGAAGATCCAGGTGACATACCAGCGAGTTCCTACGTGCGTCCTTTAATCTCTTAACCACTGCATAAAAGGGCCACTGTGATAAACTGCCTGAGCTGAGCCAAGCTCTGCAGCTCTGTGCCGTGCCATGATGCTTTGCATCTCACAGTACTCCTGCCTGGCTCCGCCGTGCCCTTGTGCAGGGCAGTGCTGGGGCTGCTCCATGCCCACTGCTCCGCTGCCCCAGAGCCGGCACCCCTGGATTTGCCTGCCTGGTTTTCCCACGTGGCCCAGGGGATTTAAGGCCCAGGTATTTTGCTTCCTGCTGCAGCCAAGCAGCAGAGCCTGTTATGTCCCATGCTGGGTTTTACATACATGCTCTCTAAGGCTTTATGTAAGGCTTTACTCTAACCCAGTGACATTCCGTTGTGAGCAGTGACCACCACCCCCAAGCCTTCTGCAGCCCTGGGCTCTTGGGACATCCTGTGCAGTCACTTCAGGCCCCATCGCACCCCACACCCAGCATCTGCTACATCGTGTTTCACTGTGGGCACGGTTGGCTCTTCCTACACAGAGTAATTACTCATAACAACTAGTTATTAATTACCAAATATATACATACCAGCGTGTTACATCACACAATTCAAAGAGAGCTAAAACAAAGTGTGGTCACCCCCTCTTAGATAACTGCTGTTAGAGCTGAGTGAGCAGAAGCAAAGCTCCAGTAGGCAGCAAGAAGCCCAGGTGCACAACAGCAAGGGGCTCAGCAGAGGTTGCTCAGCATCTCCAGAGCTGCTCAGCAGTAAGAAAGTGCTATCGAGGGACATGTGAACTTCTCCCATTCTCTTGGATGAGCCCTTCCCAGCAATTCCCCTTCATAGAATCGTAGAATCATAGAGGTTGGAAGGGACCTCAAGAGAACATCGAGTCCAACTCCTTCCTAGTGCCAAGATAAGCCATCACAGTGCAGGGAAATGGTTCCAGCACCACTCACTGGAAATGCACTGCTGAGCCTGCATTCTTGTAGGAAGCAAGAACTGGCTGCAATTCAGGATGGTTTCCACTGGGATCAACTCCAAATGTCTTCAGGAAATCACTGTGATGTGGAGTCCCAGAATCTGAGGGAGGAAGGCAGGGAAGGCAGGGAGGGAGGCAGGGAGGCAGGGAGGCAGGGAGGCAGGGAGGCAGGGAGGCAGGGAGGCAGGCAGGCAGGCAGGCAGGCAGGCAGGAAGGAAGGAAGGAAGGAAGGAA